>WYDI02029556.1:46721-73277 GCA_009867235.2 Psittacus erithacus | reverse complement strand
TTATATACGTATATATATGTATATATAATATATAAAATATATTTTTTGCATATATATTATATATTAAACAATATAATAATAAAAGTCAAGTCACCACAACCGAATATCATCACTAAATCAGTGTCTCCACATCTTTTGCTTTGCCTTCCTTTTATTTTTAATAAGTGTCTGTGGAGTCTCTATCCAGCTGGACAAAGTTGCTGCTCTGTAAGCTTTCTGGATTCTGTGCATATGAACTGATCAACAAATGTTGAGCATCATTTGGTTTTGATACAGTATGCCACAAAACTGAAACAAATTTGTTATTATTTAAGCAAACACACTACAGGAAGAGAGCATCTTATGATTTTGCATCTTACACAAATCTTAGTGGCATTTACTTTTTTCAGTTCTATCACAGAGCTCCGCAATTAATAGAGAATTCTTTATTTTTAATTTCTATAACTAATAGAAGAACTAATAAGGGAAAATGAGCTGTTCAGTGGCATTTAAAACAGAACCCAGCTTTAAGCATTTACCTGGCCAATGCATCATATAAGCATTAAATGAATTAATACCTAGTTATGTATTATTATTTCATTCTGTCTTGATGACCTCCAGGGATGTCTCAGAATCTGGCTGTGATTCGATGCTCGTATACTGATATCATGAACCAATGAATATAATCAAAATGAGTGTATAAACTTAAAATAGCAAAGCTGTTGCATGGTAGACAAACTGGGATTGTTATAGGCAGTTTGTACTAATTCAGAAGGTTCAGCCAGTTAACTAAATACCTCAGGCAATCTTTCAGCCTTCAAAGTTGGAGAATAGGTCTATTTCAGCATCAAAAAGTAATTATATCCAGCCTAGTGACTGGCAGTTGAGTTTACAAAAAGGTTAAGAAAGCCCTGTAGGTCAGCATAGCCAAATGATACTGGGGTAACTGCTCTGAGATAGCTTAGAAAAGCACAGTAACTGAGCAACAGAAATGTCAACACTTAATCGTACCCCTTCCAATTTTTACTAAGTTGGAAGAAAACACTTGGCACTAAGCTACCAAATAGCCTTGGCAAGGTGGTATCAGTTACGTTTGAAAGTGATCTAGATGTTACGTTTTTCCTGCCTTCTGACTACAGCAGTTACAGAATGTGCTCATACAACAAATAATAGCACAGATTACTCGATGCAGAAAACTGCAGCAAAGACAGTTACCTTCCTGAATAATGTCCGTTTCATCAAGCTTTATTAGCAGCCAAAAGAATTCCCTGAAAGATCTCAGGAAAATCTTGGCAATGTTAAGAAAAACATGGCTTGAGGCCATATAAAGACTATTTATTGCTTAAGAGCAATTCAATTGTCTTAGACATTCTCATATCATTCTCCCCTTGCTGTTTTATACTGAAGTAAAAGGCCATGCATCCACATGCTCCTGTAAGATTTCAGGAAGAAGAAATGAGCCATTGAGCAGGTGATAAAAACACAATTCCAGCCCCAGGATATTATTGTCATCCCATCATACAGAAAGCAGTGACTGAGAAGAAAGGCAGCCACAGTAGCTTAGACAACATATGTTGTCCTAGCGCTGCTCAGTAGGTGAACCACAGCATAAAATGCCTCCTTTTCCCTCTCCTTACTTGTATGTAACAGGCACAGCTCCTGCTAGATATCCTTACTGTCATACATGGATCAAAAGGGGAGAAGGGCTGAATGACTCAACACTGCTGCAACATCAAAATGCAAAAGTATCCTCTTTCTGGCTCAAACAGCAGAAGCTATTTTGAAGTCTCTCAAACATGCTATCTGTACCAAGATGGCCACAGAACCACAAATATTGCTTTCTTCTCACTGAGCTCATACAATGCTTTCAGCCTCAGAATACGACAAAGGAAAGGAAACTACTACCACATAACTCTAAGAACATAAAGACCTCCAGAGCATTGCCTTGAATAGCAAGCTCATCTGATTGAGTGCTCTTAAAGCAAGCAAGGGAGAAAGCACTCTCATGCTAGATAAAAAATTAAGCGAGGAAATTCCCATGATAGGAGCATCTTAATTTTCATTGATCTAATTCCAGACACACATACCAGCAGCAAAGAGTTTAGTAACTGTGGGTTCCTCCTTCCTCAGGTATCCCCTTCTCACATTTATACCACAGAGAACAACAGAATCAAAGAATGGATGAAATACTTAACATTTCTTTCAAATTGACAATAAGTACTCCTCTTGAGCAAAAGCTGTCTCATGCAGTTCAGCCATCATAAAACATCTGCTGAATACCTGTACAAGAAAGGCATCATAATACAGAAATGCCACTGGATCAAATTCCTGTGGCACAACATTGCATTTCTTCCTCTTTTATTTGTTGGTCCTTTTTAAGTGTTTTGAGGGTAGCCCAATGGGTTTTATGTGAATACTTAACTGCAAAAGTACATGGTAATTGCAAATATTAAAGCTTCATGGTCTGTACCACCTATTACCCAAGGAATATTTTTTTTAATTACCATTTTGCTCAAATGACATCAATAACTCTTTTCTGGATGCATATCCAAAGGCATAAAACTGCTATTGGGGCAGAAATCTGCAGCTTTAACAGAGATAAAATTTATGTCTCATATCTTGACCAAAAATAGGCTTTATATTCAAAACAGATTAGCCAATCTGTTCAATAAAATGCACAAGACTCTTGGACACTGTCCCCAATAAGCCGGTGTGCTCTAACAGCAATAAATGCATTCTGTTTACAGCTTCACTTTTAAACACAATAGTCAACAGGGTATGCATGACATGCATATGGAAAAAACAATGTCTGAATGTATGAATCTTTTCTACCTGCATATTTTAAGCCCTAAAAGCTCAAATGAAGTCAACAGAAAACATCATCATTGTTGCTTCCAAATATGACCATGTTTCCAGGTAGATGCATACACTGTATTTTGACCTGCGCATGCAACATCTGAAGGAAAAACTCAGCTCTCCTAATCAGAAATGTGACCCTCAAATATAGCAGAAAAACTCCATGCACAAGCAAAAGGAGAATACTCATTTTTTAATTCTCTCTCCATTGCTGCTGGCACACGACAGCAGCACTAAGGTTTTTTAACATTCCAACTTTTGGGGCGAAAAAGAATATCAAACAGGCTCTGGGTTTATTGATTACATTTCTAGACACCCTTGTTTAAAGAAAGAAAAAGCTTCAAAATCTAACTCAGGTACACTCTCAATATTCAGATACTAAAGGTAAATAAAAAGACATCATAAATTCTATTGTATATCACCATTTTTGAATGGCCATTCTTTTAGTGGAAGCACAAGGCTGGGTCATGATTGAAACCCTGGTCTTGCTCAGATTTCCTTTGTCCAGTCCTCCAAAAATCGTTAGTAAGAAATTCTGACTTAATGACATTCCTCTAAGCCTACTCTGCCTTGAAGAACACAAAAGCAGCAACTTGTTTTGACGCTGTTGAGATAAGTTAAATACATCTGCAGAACTTCTTGTTTAAACATACGCAGACACATGAAATGCAGCTACAAAGCCCATTTTTCCACATGGATGTGAGATGGGGGCAACAATAACTTAGCATACCATATGAAGACAATAGAAATAACCTCCACTGTGTGTGAGGAACTGGTAAAAAAATCCCTTCCTTACTGTATTAACGAAGATGAGAACTACTGTATTTTCTCCATTTCCTCTCTATGAGGCTGAGCACTCCTGGCAGAGGAACAGGTTATTTCCCTCAGCCACAGCCATTCCCATGCCCTGGTGTAGCTTACAGTGTTGTCTGTCAAAACCTCGCATTAGTTATCACATTCAGACAGAATTTGTTCACTACAAGTTTATTTCCATTAGAGACCATTGTAAGTGTGGTCAAAACAACGGTGCACAACTTCAGCAGCTGTGTCATCCACTGTGTTGCCATGACCTGCACCCTTTCTTTATCAGCAGTTCCACTGCTACCAGAGAAACTGGATCATGGGGAAACTTCAAGAAATTATTGAGAGGGTATATCCAGTGAGGATACACTCACGCCTCACATAAGTAATACTGAGGAGCTCACTGAGGTTTGTAAAATTTGAGATAGACCATGCCTAAAGAATTAGGGCTATTTACAAAATAGAGCAGTGCGTTGCCAGAGCACAATAAGTTTTCTTTTTCTTCCTTTCCAGCTTCAAGCAGTTCGATTTAACAATAAACCTAAAAACATTTCAGCACAGCATCGACACTGGGACCTAAGTAAACGCTTGGTTTAGCTAAAAGTCAAGCTGTTACAAATCTAACCAACATCTCCTTTCTTCCATGCCTTCACCTTATTGATCAGCATTCTCCCACACATCATTCACTCAAAGTCAGATCTCACCCTGCAAAAACAGACATCAGTAACAGCAGCATCACTGAAGTCAATGAGACCACTGATGTCAGGCAGATCAAAGGGATGACTTAAAGCTCTCATTGCAATACTGGGGAAATTTATTTTCCAGCCTCTTTAAGTAAAGACTATAATAGCATTGTTATTTCATCTATCCCATAGAAAGGCCTCCAGTTGTACATACTAATAAGGAAATCCTTCTCTGGATTAATTCTCTATTAACCAGCAGGTCCATGTCAGCCAACCTAAGAACAACAGCAAATCTTGAAACAGAGTTCCGTTACCACCAACTCCTAACCATTGCAAATACCAGCTCGCAGTACCCGATGGGAAACAGAAGCATTAAATTCAGGGCACCCTTACACCAAGAAATTCAGACAGGATGAAACTGCAACCGAGGAAAATGAGTTTTTCAAAGCTGTACCCTTTAAAAATCATAACTTCGTAACACATTGTCTCCATATATCAAGCTATTTCTGAGGTGAAAGTGACACATAAGGCTGATGACAATTGAAGGTAAAAAAAAGGCACAAAAGGAGCATCCTTGTCAGATCCAGAGTTAAAGCAAGAGGGTGTATCCCAGCAGAAACCAGGATAAGGCTGAAGCAGTTGGTTACTCATTTTTTAATTTAAATAATACGGTTAAAGGCTTATCTTACTGCATTTCCTTGTGTTTACTTCAGGTACCAAGGCAACACTCACAGTGCCTTATGCAAAATATGTGGGGTTTACTCATTCGTATGGAAGTGTGGGGTTACATTTGCAATTCAGTGATTGACACTTTACATGAACTTCAAAAACAGATCACACTTCTCCATGACCAAGCATTCTATATGTGGGAACTTGCTGAAATTCCACACATTTCTCCTGTATTATTTTAAAACCTAGTTTTCCCTCATGAATACGTCTTAAAGCAACTTTCTTCTCTAGAAAAATAATTAGTGGTAATCTGAGTCTCACACAAGCTGTGGAAAGATGTTCACAGCATTCACTATCCGAAAGCCTTCTCAAGGCTGCTCCATATTTTCACCTTTCTAATAACAGCAAACAAAGAATGCCGGCTGGCCAGAAGGAAATCATGAGTACGAGATTATCACCTACTCACACATTGCATGGTGTAATAATGAAACAAATACTGGTTTGTAAACTTGGAGGCTCCTGTGAGCACAACTATCAAGTCAAAAAATAACTTAATTGGTTATTGACTGGGACTCCATCTCTGCAGCAGTGACTTTGTCTAGAAAATACACATACACTTGAAAAGCATTTCAGCTTCCTAAGAACCCTTCAAGCCAAGGTATATAGAGCTGGCTAAAATGGCTATATCTACTGTGAAATACATGAGGAAATTACTGCTTTAATTCATCTTAAAACACAGAAAGAAAAAAGAGGCAAAAATCATAGGCATGCCATGTAGCAGATTAACTTGAACATTAACTGCAGAGCTTTGATAAGAGAATGAGTAATTATACTTAACTCACTGGTGATGGCTCTGGCCTCTAGTTCCCCATTGCTCTCAATCAGGAGCCACTCTGTTCAAGTTAGTCAAATTGTCTGAGGTGAAACTAGTGCGAGATCAATACTCAGTTTGAGAACTAATGAAACCGAGGAGAGAGTTTTCGTAGGGCCTTTTGTTTTCAAGAAAGAAGGCCAGTAGAGGAAGAGGTAGTGGTTTATTGTAGACATTTAAAACTCGGTTCAAGTTCAGTCCTTCTTAGCAACAGAAAAATTGGTGTCTCAAACTACCACTGTTTTTTCAGTGTTTTAAAGGGTTTTGCTAGAAGTTTTTGTTACTGTTTGTAGGGGGTGAGGGGAGAGAAATAGTTGTGCTGTTATTTTTCTTAGGAACTCCATCATTTCATGACATTTTAGAATGGAAAAAGCATCTGAAGAAAATGTAGTCTAGTCTGGTAATTTAAATACAGTTATTGAAAAAGCTTTTATGCCTTAGCATTGAAAAAAATACCATATGTTACACTCTGGGCACGTTATCTAGTCTTTGTACTTTTATGTGTTTATTTATTGGAACAGTTTAATGCATTCTGAAGGCTGTAAACAGAAAATGGGGTCACTTAACAAGTTTAGTGCATTCCTCTTGCTGCACTGCTGGATGACTGCTGCCCATCCACTACTATTGCAGACAAGCCCTCTTATTGAAAAGAGCCGCCTGCCCTCCCAACAGCACTGCTTCACAGTCATTGCAGTGCACCTACAAACAGCCAGGACCTGGCCCATGCCAAGGGCAACTCAGGACAGGCAAGCTCCTTTCTGCAGTTCAGCTTCCAAGTACCTAGTACCCAGGCAGGTCAGGAAGACCAACGCAGGCCATGATTTTTGAATACAAAACTCTGGGCTTTTATACCAGCTTAAAGCCTTTACCCTCCACAAAACCTGCGCTCCCTTTCCATTACATTCACAGGATGCTTATAAAGGCTATACCATGAGCCACATCACACATCTGATCCAGCTTTAAAAGCAAAGCAAAACCCTGAAATCAGGAAATCCTCTGAGTTTGGGTTTCTTTTTCCCCCCCCACAAGTCAGTTAAGCTCACGGTACATCAAATGAATGCACTTATAGTGATGCAGGGAGGTGAGGTGGTGCAGGGCTTAGTGTCCCTGGGCACAGACACCACGAGTGAGAGTGGCTGCTGAATATGCGGACCCCACAATGAAAGCTGTTTGGCAAGAAATGGTCACTTTCCACCCCAAATTTGATTAGGAAAGACACATTCCCTCCTTTCTTCCCCATGACTTCCCTAACTGCCCCTTTTGAATGGCACTTTGTCTCAGAATGGTGTTGAGCAACAGGGTACATAGTTGTATACGCAGGAAGATTCCCACTAGTCTTTCTAGGGCTACTCAATAGATCACAGTTGTATACATTCAGAGGTAACTTACAGCCAGGCTTCGAAAGCTTCAGTTAACTTCATCAATTAACAAAGCCATCGACCAAATACAGTTACACAAACAACACCGGTCTCATACCCTGTAATTTTCCCACAATGCTGAAGCAGACACAGAAAATAATGGCTGCTTCTTGCACCAGCTGTGTGGTTGCGGATACTTCATGCTTACACTGACACAACCAAGAGCAGAAGACTTAAAAGTAGATTTGTTGTTTCATTTGGGGAAGAAGGGTAGGTGGGGTTTGGGGGGGTTCGTTGGTTGGATTTTGGGGTGTTTGGAGTTTTTTGATTTGGTTGGGGTGTTTTGTTGTTGTTGGTTTTGGTACGTGAATAGCTTGCCACAAGAGATGCCTGAGTTTTAAAACACTACGTAGGCATACATTTACTCCTCCAAATCATGACACCTACTAACAAACTTTCAGGCTGAAAACTTGAGATAATACTTTTGTAGGGTCAAGCTGGCCTTTAAAAGAACTTGAAACTTTAAATATAACTAGAAAAGTTTTTGTCGGTTTGATTTTAAATTAAAACTAATCTTGGTAAGATGCATTTACACCCATCACAGAGACAGCATGCAAATTTTGCTCATTGCCTACAAGCATTTCAGGCCCCACTCCACTTTCTCTATATGTAAACGTAATTTAGGGTACGAATTTTGCATGCACGCTATTAGGATCATAAAGCAATTACCATCTGACTCTACAACCTCCTTCTTTTGCAGCTACCTTGGTGGTCTTTCCCTCGCCTCTCTGCCACCAACCCGCAGGGCTTTCAGGCTACACTCAGCAGATGGTTTTGTACCACACTTAGTTCAAGTGACCTCAACAGCATTAGCCAAACTGATATTTTCCAACAGGTAAGAAGGCTGCACAGGGCAGAAGGAAGGACCAAGGAAAACAAAGGGTGGGAAAAATGAAGGATCAGAAGGAAGAAAAGGCCACAAATAGCCTAAGGGGCTATCACCCTCAGAGCATCTGGAGAGCCACAAATAGCCCCTGCATTACCACTGGCAAAATAGCAACTATGGTTTTTTTCTGTTCCGTCCCTAGATCTCCCCCAAGGCTTCCACTGCCAAATGCAACTCTGTTACTTTTGTGCTTGGACCCAGCTCTGAGCAGTTTTCATTCTATCTGCACCACTGGAACAGCTCTTATCTATAAGGTTCATTAGTTAGAGATGAAAACACGCTGGGGGCCACTCTGATACAAGCTTTTCCTGTGCTCCATGGGAAAGTGAGTTGTACTTACTCTCAGAGGACAATTATCGATAGGAATGATATTTAAAATACTAACATTTATGCTAAGCATATGCATAGTCAATATACTTGCATAATTATATACTGGCATAGACAATAAAAAGCAAATTAAATGGGTTTAGTTTTGGCTTTTAAAATGCCCTTGAAAATATAGATGAAATCACATTCTGCCTGAAACCATCAGACAAATGTACAGAAGACAAACCCTTCCAAAGGTGAGCTATGAGGCTTATTACTGGTATTAAACATGCACTTAGTGCCATCTCATACCATGTAATCAAAGTCTATTCATTTACTGTATTCAAACACAACAAAACAAAACAACATTAAATTCTCACTCTGGAACTTGCACCTTTCCCCCCTTTTCCCTTTAATACATTTCGGTGCTTAGAGAACCAAGCACCTTAAGAGAGCCCACTTGCTCATCCCAGCTCACAGCTCTCCCTCCGACAGCCCTACATGGCTGGAAAATGCGGGTGCCTGGCTGAGAGCAGCTGCTGAAGAAACATCTGCGCAAACAGACCTGATTAAAGCACCTGAAGCAGTCATGAACACACTGCTGGTCTCTGAAGATGTTACCAATTACAGGAGTTGAGTCAAGCCCATGGAGAGGAAGAAGTCTCTAAAAGTCCAGCCATCTAGGGGCCATTCCACATTTGCCAGCACATTAACATCTGCCAGTGTGTCCATTCATTCACAGTAGATCACTTCATGATCTCTACATAGCTTTCAGAATAAGCTCCCTTCTTTTACACAATATGACTGCTGTTTCATGTTTCAACTTTGAAAGGACACACATCTAAAAGCTGATATAAGAAAAGAAAGAAAAGAAATCAAACAAACAAACAACAAAAAAACCCCAACATCAAACCACAAACGAAATTCATAAAAACTCCCTACTGAACTGGATATGGGAGTGATGCCTAGAGATAAACCAACAATATTTCCATACGAACTTCTATAAGTAGTCCTGGGGATATTCACATGTTTACAATCATATGTCCACTGAAGTGGCTTGACAAGCGCCTTCAGCATGGGAAGTCCGATATGAGTCTGCTTATATAGACAATTGCTGGTACGTGCAGCAATTCCTAATGTTTGCTAAACAGAGTCATGTTTTGCTTGCAGTGGGGTCTCTAAGATATCCAGAGATTATCAGAATAAACTAGCATATATCCTCATGGAGTTTTTCTTATAAACTCTGGTTTGCATTTCTTCCCCTTGCACAGAGCGAGATGGACTTCTTCCCTTTCAAAAAAACCTTTCAGAATGGGGACGGTAAACTTCTGAAACCTAGCATACCATAGGCAAACACAGACAACAGACACATACATACATGTTCTTTGTGGTGCATATACAGCAGACCTGCTGTAGACAGGGAGCACAGGCCCCATGAGCATGCAACGGACATAAAGAATACTCAACACATGGGAGACACATTACCAGGCTGCATACACATAAGAGCAGCATAGCAGCACCAGTCAATGACTCTCCCCAAAGCCCTTTGCATGGAGGTCCTCACACTGGCACTCACCCTCACATGCCTGGTATGCAGATTGAGAGGCATCAGCTATCTGGCAGCAAGCTCTCATTTCAGCATGTCTGCCATAAAAAATAAAATATAAAAAATATAATACATTTTTTTTTTAAAATGCATTAAATTCTCACTTCCTGCCCAAAGTTTCTGAGGCAGCAATAGCAGCTGCCTCCTGAAATCCAAAAGCCCAGCAGCTCTCACCAGCCCTTGAGGATAACTTGCTCCTTGACTGACTATATCTTTAAAGGGTGCAAGAGATGAGCAGTCAAGTGGGATGGGAAAGCAACTCATTGAGCCAAACACAGAGCAGGTAACCTGAAAACAGCAAGGTGTGATGCTGAGGAGACAGACTTCCTCATTAACCTCCTTATCACTGATAAAAGCAATCGAGCCCCAGCCTGAACTATAAGCACCAAGGAATGCCTCAAAATATGTGACAGGACAGATAGAATTATTTTCCCATTCATATACTCAATGCCTAAAATGCCATTAAAACGTTGGTTCACAGCTTCTCCACAGAAAACCACTGTACTCTCAACACCACAATTCCCTATATTGGAATCTGTGTTTACTAGGCTTATACTTCCCAGGCAATATATTGTTCAAAACTATAAGACAACACAGGAAAAAGAAGGTGGGGAACAAGAGTGCATGTCTATTGACCTATTATTGCATTCTTTTTGGTTTTCACAAGCTGTCCTAATCTTCTGACCCACAATATCCCCAGGTATGCCAAATTTGAATTGGAAAAACCAATTCAAGTTACAGATTACTGCTGTAACAAAACAAGCGCTCTGGATGTATTCAGCTCTTCTGCTTTGTGTGTCCATGTAATTTATGATAGTTCTACAGTTAGTTTGTTATTTAAGCATGCTTCTAAATAATTGCTCTACATTGTATGGCTTGCACTAACAACATCACACTAAAGACCAAGTGAGAAATTTAAGGAGAGCTTTTGATGGATTTCTTATAATGCTAAGACCACAGAAAGCCCAGTTTCCATAAATGAATTCATAGCTGTGCTTTGGGAGGTTGGGGGTTCTGGTTTTGAGGGGTTTTTTAATAGGAAAAGAAGCAGAATTTTTCTCTACTACAATAGTGATGGGAGGTTTTACATGTTGTTAATGAGAAACATTACCTTACCCAGAGAGCTGAATCTTCTAATTTTCATTTATATAGGAGATTGATTAACACTTAGTTAATTGGCACATGCAAATCAGAATTAGCGGGATTTGTTTTTCTTTACAACTCGACAACTATAATTCAGATACTTATTTCGATTAAAAGCTGCTATTATTTTTGAAGGTAATCATCTCCTGTTGTCAAATATAAAACAGAAAAATATATTAGTAATTGTATCTAAAGTACGCTTCAGAAAATAGTTGATTAACTCGACTAAAAAAGTAAGCATAAAATAAGCAAAGCTTCACCTCAGTACTGGAATCAAGTCTCCTAATAACAGACTAAAGAAGACACATTTTCTCTAGTAAAGTAAGGTCAAGAAAGTAGAAGATAACTAGAGATGCCACCACATCTGAAGTCATGAAGATTTCCAGCAGAAAGCATCTGCAATGTAACTAGAAATAGGTAAGAAGGCAGACTGTCTTTTGAGTTCCCAGACTAGTTGAAAAATATGCAGCTTAATTTTCCCAGCACTGATTTAAACAAGATCCCTAGTGTTTGGTCTCCTACCCACTCACCCTTTTCCCTTTATTCCTAGTAAGGCATATTCAGGGAACAGCTTAAGAGTAACTATAGTAGGATGGGGCAGGGATTTGTTTTTAAGGCATTCTGGGGGTTTCAAGTTCATTTTGGGGGGTTTTGTTTTAGTGAGAACAGGTAGTTAGATGTGGGTGTTCAGTGAATAATTACAAAAGCAGAGACCTCATAATGGCGACTGTGTGTGGCTCAGCTCATTTTATGACTTTGCCTGATACAGACATTATTCCCCAAAAACTTTCTCTTTGCTCTCTTCCTGCACTGTTATTGGAGAAAGGAAGGTTGGAGGGGCTGATATGGATGTAAGTATTAGTTTTAATATTTACTATCTCATAAAATCAAGGTAGCTAAAAGTATGTACGTGCTACTGAAAAGCTATTAGTGAAAGTTTAAATCTTCTAAGATTTATCTTAAAACTATCAGACATATTAAACTGGTTTAGTAGCTCTTTTCATTAGGTAGTCATGAAGCACCAAGCAATGCACCAAAGCCAGCTCCACTCAAAAGATTACAGGACAACAATTTGAATTCAGAGCAACCACAATAAATCTACAACAGCCAGTAGGGCAGCAGATATAAGTGTAAAATAGAACTTAGATTACATTGTTTGAATGTGTCTGTGGTATGCAGTTACTGTCTTTCCACTTTTTCACAGGGCAGCTCCTACAGCAAGCTCATGCTGCTTCCCCAAAACCTAGTAAGTCGGTTGTTAGTTAAGTTTATCCAACAGACAGTGAGTGGTAACCATAATGAAGCAATCGTGGGACTTGACTCAGTTCATTTACTTAGCAGTTAATTCAACCCTCAATTCCCTTCTCAAATCCTAGGGAGAAGCCGTAGAATATCCTCTAAAATTAATCTCCACGGATTATCTTTTTGCCTAGCAGGATTCAAGCTCCAGAACTCTGCCATGAGCACGTTGGTCCTCACAAACAGCTACTGAAATTACATTCTCCACTTATCAGTGCAAGCACATGCTGCACATCATCTAACATGCCCTCCACCATACAAAGCAGAAACACCTTCCCCTTTTTCTGAAGGCAGGATTAATTCCTCACCCTCTCTGCCTCAAGATAGAAACTTCTCAGAAAACTAGGAGAAAGAAAGCACTGTCTGAATGCTACTCCACCTTCTCTGCCTGTATTTTGTTTTTATCTGGCTATCTTGCTTATTTTTCTCTTTAATACGCACCCATTTAGTGCAAGGGAAGGAATCGAATTAGTGTTCCTTATTTCACTTGAAAGGGGCTATCCAAAGCTAGATAGCAAGCCTGTCTCCATATTTGCCTTTTAAGGCCCAGAAGGGATGTCATCATATTGGCTCCCTGTCTGGTTGCACTCTGACTACGAAGAACGTATGCAAGCAGATGTCTACACCTCTATCTGAGGCGAATCAAGAAGGAATTACCCATACTCACACAGACTCTATCGATCTCTTTGTAGGATACATTAGCACATGCGGAGTTTCTCTTGCATACACCTTACACCTTTAATGCTCAAGGCATTGTTATGCCATTAAGATACTCAGGATACTTTCATAATGTCCTTCTAAAATCAGGCTTAAAAAAGACAGTAGCAAGATAATCAGCTTGAAGTCGCTATTATGCCCAAGCACATCATTCACCTCTTGAACTCTTACTTGGAAACAACAAAACAAGAATACCTAATTGTACTTCCTGGAACAGTTTATGTATTTCCTTCAGAGTATGACTCCCAGAGTTTAGCACAATCCTTCTCTACAATGCTGTTCAATCATGATGCAAGTGTTATCTCCAAAAAATAAAATACTGAAACTGGGGTACATGGCCTAGAACAGGGCCTGCTGCTAGCAGTCACAGTGACTACATTAGATGCTAGGTCAGTTCCCAAGCAGAGCACAGCAGAGAAGTCCCTAGTTTCCACTGTTTTAAAATCCTTCTCTGTCAATCTCCAAGTAAAACACACCTAAAGCCCCCATGGCACCTCTCCACCAAAGATATTCCGCCCAGGACCAATGCACTGCTCCCAGATCCATCTCTGGATGCTGTGAAGAGGCTCATTTTGGAAACCTATTCCCCTTGAATAAAAGACCTCACCTCTTACAACCTCTAAAATCAACGCAGACAGACTGAATGACAGAGCAGAAACAAATGTGCAAGCTATGAGGACCTTAGCTCTTACCCTTTAGTGTGGTCAAAGAGAAGCTGCCTACACAGCTACACATACAGTGTCCTACTGTACAAAATGGAGTTCATCGTATGCTGAGTAGGAACAGGGAAAAAGGAAACACACAGATGAGCAACAGAAAGTCAGAGACCTTCCTACCTGACCTCTACCCAAAATCAGCAGTGGCCTAAGTTAAAATTTCTAAGCTACAAGTATATGGGACAGGTTACAACCAAGTAAGCTCCACACTTACCACACCAAACAACCTGAAAAAGTTGCCAAAAATGCAGAAAAAGTTATGCACATTCTCCACTAAAGCCTGAAATACTTTAAAGGCTTCAACTAAAATGTCAGCACATGCCAAGAAGTATTAACTTATATAATGCTGCAGCGTTTCGCTTGCCAAAGAGTTGGTATGCCAAGATTCTGTAATATTACTTCATGCTTTTCTAAGTGCTCTTACATGACTACAATAACTCAGCATGACTGAGACAGCAGTAAATTTTTTCGTGTTTAATTTTCACTTTCCATTTTATTCCACAAATGCTATGAACATGGATACATTGGGTTATAACAGCAAATGTATAATGATTTTTGTTAGGAATGCTTGTTTTCATCTATCTAGGCTAAGCTAGTCTTTAAGGAGTTGAACACTTTAGCAGTCATTTAATCAAATATCTCATCATTCCATACCACTAACTTCATTATATATAATCTTATATAAACCTTTGCATACCTATATGCCTTGAAAAATAAACACTGAGTCAACCACTTTTCTGAGGAGCCAACTCCATAAGGACTTCAGTTTCACAAACACCTATTAGCACACCTAAGAGTTTTCAGAGGAGCCAACCCCAAGACCATATAGCATTTCTAATGATTACTGCAGAAACAATATGATAAATGAGCGTCCTTTCCTAAAGTATAAATACATGACTGAGCCATCTGGACCTTAAAACCTGGCAAACGGGACAGACTTAGAGAGAGATTTAGGAAAGTTGTTCCATAACGCAGAGTATTTATTTGTGAACTAGCTTTGACCTAGGCTAGTAGAATCTAACAAGGATAGTTGTTTGGTTTTCAAAACTCACATAGAGGTCCTGTAATTCTGTAATCTGTATCAGACAGTAAGTATGCATACAGAATTATCCTACCTGTTTGCAAACACCCACTGCATTTTTAATTACGCCTCATATATGCCTTGCAAAGCCTGATTTGAAATCTTTCCCTGTCTTGAAGAAAAGATGACTCTGTGCATCTGATGACAGAGATGCAATGAGGACTAAAAGAAAGCTCTATCCTGGAAGGCAGAACTAAGTAACCATAAATGTCTGTGGTGCAGTCACCAAACTCCTGGTGGTTTCCAGGATGAACGCTTGATAAGTCATGCTCTTTAAACCTGGTTATAATTTATGTCTGTTTTTCTGGGAACCCGAGTTCTGTGGCTGCATTTTAGCTCTCATTAACTGCTATAAATTAAATGAATAAACGGGTAGTTAAATAACATGCTAGAAAACCACTGGGGCCACTAACCAGATATCAGGGTTTGTAACCTTTCCTAAAGCCACTGGGAATACAATATTAAATAACGTTTTTATTATCTCTTGGTTGTTAGATATTTATTCAGGTTTAAAACAGTGGTATTCTAAAGGGCGACAGCAAGCCAAAAGAGCACAGCCCAAGTCAGCTGCGTTCAATCCACATTTAAAGAAAATATACAGACCTAAATTCAATTGATTTTTCAAATATTTTTGAATCTTCCTTCCAAAGTACAGCAGATAATTAGATATTGCATGTTTGTTTTTCTTAAAAGGGAATACAGTACTCGTGGGTTGATAGCCTCATACAGAAATAAATGCATCATTAGCTGAATTTTGCTTTCAAGCTACCAAAACCAATAAAAGACTGGAGATAAATGAGTTAAAAATTCCTTTTGGCAACATTTTAGTGACTGGTAGAAGTGAGAACAAGAAATCAGGGCTAGCAACCTCAGAAGTGGCAATGGGTTGGCCTGTGCAGGCTGGTCCAAGCCTCTGGATACATCCTGCCTCTGCCACAGGGGGCAGGAGGGACACAAGCTGCCTCCACCTGGAAAGGCAATAACTGTGCTGGATAAGTGTGCTCTCCGTGGCACAGCACTATATTCATGAGACTCAAGGTTTGCCTACAGCTACCACAGAAGACTTGAATTTATTGCACGGTTCATGGGACTTGGACACATTTGGAAAGCTTATGACTCTTTATGTGGAATAGACCATTTCTAACCAAACATGTTCAAATCTTGTCTTTGGATGTCCCTCTCATTCTGCAAGTGATTCCTATGGCTTCAAAGAGATCATTCACAACAAAACACAGCATGGTTCATAAATGAGAGTTTGCTGTAAGATCTAAGGAGTTTTGGGGGAGAGGCTCAAGCTTGTCTTCTTGAACAACTAGATAAATAACCTTTAACCAGAAATAGCATGAAAAGGTGAAAAAGCCCAATGAAAACAGACGTATCACTTCCTCATGGTTTTTCCCTCAGTAAAAAAATGTTTGTGTTTGTACATTTCTGTGATTTTTCAGTTCAAAAAGGTTTGTTGCACCAATATGCTACAGATACCATTATTGCCTACTACACCTTTTATATAGGTCATATAGGCTTTTTTATGTACGCACTAGTCATAGCAGTCTAACTCATTAGCTAAGATGCAAGTGTAGTCATAAACACAATATACCATGACTCACCCTACACCAGTTATTTCTAGCAATTCAAGTCCCATCCCAAAACAGTCATGACATCACCTGCAGAGTGATAATCCTCACATGCACAACTGGCACATCTTCACCAATAGGACTTCTCATTTTATTGAAAAGAAAGAAGCAATCACCTGGAACTAAACAGCCTCTAAAAACCTCACTTGCCTTTTTTTGATCTGTACACATCATGCACTGTGAGTCAGTGACCGAACAGGTAGAGCAGACCACACTGTCACAAGAGCACTTAAAAACCTGAGCATGTTCTACAACCATACTTTTCAAATTTGCTCTAAGATATCTGTGCCAACTTCCAATTCAGAAGAATTTTCCAAAGCTGAGATAACATCTCCTAAAATAAGGAGAAACAATGCAAAGGAAAAAGAAAAGAAATCCCACAACTATGACAAATCTGACCTTGAATTTCAAACACATAAACAAAAAACAAACCAAACCAAACCACCTCACATGGTGACACAAAGATTTAATGGTGTCCCATGACCATTCACCACAGAAGACCAGAGAAGAGACTGAAGCTCTGGTTTCTCCCAAGATGCTGGAATGCAGATTTCTCCCTGTAAGAGCATGAGTTCTGAATTTGAAAGCCATCCTGATCTCTCTTCACAGGAAATCCCATGTTCAAATTATACTTTATCAGCCCTCTGCACCTTTTAGTGTTGATGTACAAGAAAAACTAAAACACATACTACCCGCGCACTATAAGGAAAGCCCAGGAAGGAGCCTATCAGTACGCAGAAGTGAGGTGGTTGTGCTTACAAGTTCTAGAGATGTGAAACCAGAACTAACGTTTAATTGTTTCATTGTGACACATTTTAAGGCAGAATCACAGTTCAAGTCTACCACTATTGCCGTATCTGTGTCAGAAACGCAGGGCAACTCCATTCAGTCCAAGGAAGCTGTACACAGCTTGAACTTGGCCATGATTATTATTAACTTGACGTGAACTTGGCATGTAACCTGTGAAATACAGCTGTCCAAACGTAATTTTGTTTTGTCTCTTAAAAAACTCTCTACTAAAAGTGATTTTTGACCTTCTGTTGTGAAGGAATAAGGAGAATCCAAGTTAAGTCATTTTGCTAGGCCAGGTTGGATAGGACTTTGAGCAACGTGATCTAGTGGAACGTATCCCTAACCACAGCCAGGTAGCTGGAACTAGATTACCTTTAAGATCCCTTCCAACCCAAACCACTCTATGATTCTATGAACATAATCCCAAGAAAGAGGAAGTGTAAATACCAAATAAACTTTTCTAATGAAAAAAATCACTTGGGGAAAATAACGGACAAGTTTGATAATAGCGATTTTGATAAGTTACAGCTACATCCCTTACTGGAGAGAACAGTAAAAGGAACAAAGTGTTATTTTGTGACAATGCAGCATACCAGGAAACTATGCAGTAGATTTTGCATGCAAAGGAAGCTGCAAGGGTGGTTTTGGATCGACACTATCAACCACCCATGTCCTTTGTGGGCAGCTCTGGATTCACAGTGCCAAGAGAGGAGACAGGACTTGGGAGACCTGTTGCTTTGGTGCCTGGTCGTGTTTCTACACAGCTTCCCAAGAGATGCGCTGCTGGTCCTTCTGCTTTCACTCTGAATATCAGCAACATCTTTTTTCACTTCCAGTCTCCTCATTGTTATTCTCTGACACACAGAACGTTTCTTGCCCAGTGAAGGTACGCATCTGCGTGTGAAATGATGCCTAACATGCAGCAACAAGCATATTCCCTTAAGAAACCATTTAACATTGATTTTCAGGTTCTGCACTTTGGCCTCCCTACTGCTGTCAAACCCAAATATTAATGAAGCATCGGGCAGACCTACCTGAAATCCTACACTTGATGGCAAATACCTGATTTTTTTTCTATGTAATTTATGTCATTTCTTGAGCATTCTAATGTAAGCATTCCCCTAGAAGAATAAAGACCAGAACTACAGTTTAGGAGAATCTGTATGTGAGATTACCCATAAAACAGCTGCAAAGCCAAGCAAACATTGCTTATGAGAGCTGCTAAAAAGCCGGTTAATAAAAGAACCATTTGCAGCTTACAAGAGCAGCAGTTTGTTGAACCTGCATACTTATAAGCTATGACACATTTTCCTGTGCCAGTAGATTTCCATACAAGACAGATGTGCGTATGTAAATAGTTAATAGATCATGTCCTTTCTATAAAGGCAGCTCATCTGACAATAATAAACAAAAATGTGCAGACTCAGCATATGAGAAAATGCCTGAAGACAGCCTAAATTACATTAAAGACAGATGTTGTAACCCTAAACACACTGCTTCCCTAAGGATTTTTTTGTTGTTGTTTTATTCTCTCAAGCACACCTGTACATTTTTACACATAGCAGAAAAACCCAAGCAAACTCATTTGGTAGTACTTTTTATTTCTTGAGTACGGAACAGAAGGTGACTGTAAGGGGCTTGACAGACCCTTGTTAAAATTGGATGCTTCAAAGTCATTTGGAATGCAAAAACAATAACACTACCACAAAGATACATGTTACACGCTCATTTTAATAAGGAATTTTATTCTACTTCTCAGCGTTGCCTTCTTGTGCCACCCAAATCAGGACTTGGATTTGCAAAAACCCTCAAAATCCTGTTCCCATAAAGGAAGAAAACATTTCATTCCAGACATATTTGGGGAATTGGAGGGCAGGAAATAGGTCACTGGTTTTGCAAGACATTTACATTTCAGCAAAATAACATGTTTGGATGGGGTTTTTGGTCCAGCCAGCTCTACTGAACATCGTCATTTCCTATCATCCCTGCCCCTACGCCGCACGAAGGGGAGGCAGGCGTTTGTATGTTCCCATGAAACGCGAGTCGTGGGAAGCACTGAAACTGGGAGCGTGGCATATGTCGAACGCTACCCCTTCCCCTCCCCTGGCAGGCATCCTCCCTCGCGAAAGCCGCGGAGCTGAAGCTGGAGCGTGAGCAGGACGAGCAGCTGCTCTCAGTGGCACGATTCCCAGGCGGGAGCTGCTGCTCCCGGTCCCTCCTCTTAACTTCCCTCGCTCGCAGCAATGCAGCCAGCCTGGCTCCTGGGCAACCTGCTGCTGGAGCCCTCTCATCCATCTTTCTTGCTGGGAAGCTGGATTGCCTGCAAAACTTCCCCTCCTGCTTTCTTTAAGGGTTTCTGACTGCACCTTCTCTCTCGTTTTACCCCTTCCCACTCGCAGCACTTTGCCAGCTGTAGCTGCAAATGAAACTTGCTTTCACACAGCAAAACTAGTCTGGACTCACAGGCACTACCCTCCCTCCCTCCCGAAAAAATGTTTAGATAACAATGTTTTCAGACTACACAGCAGAAAACACACCACATCCCTCTATACAATGGAACTGTGCTTTGGCTGCTCGCACAATCAAAGGTCAGACACATGTTGCCTGAAAATTATTATCCATTGGCAAGAAAGGGAGGAGCTTTTTTATATTCCTAAGTTCACAGCATCGCCCATGTCCCTAGAAGACGGCCACAAGGAAACAAACAGTCCAAAGAAAGAGTCAGTGAGTCCTACGGATGCTACTCCTATTTTGCCCCCATCTACAATAAGCTGACTGCACAGGAGCTCAGCTGTGTTGTGCAGGGAAACCTTCATGCATTATAGGTTTACTTTCAGCTTGTGTTACCAGACCAAGTTTCTTCCAAAGTTGTTTGGGTTTTTTCCTGCAGAAAAAAGAAGAATGCTATAAGAAGTTTCAACTTTCATTCCTTAAGACCAGTTAGCAGAAATTAATGTTATCTCAATACTTGGTGTGATTAAGTCTCAAACATATCTTCAGATAAAAGGAGTTTATAATTTCACGCTCTAATGACAGCTGAGTGAGCCTAAAGCTAAAAAAAGTCATCATCACACCAACAAGAAAATGGTCCAGAACCATCTTAGACAGAAATCTTAATAAGTAAAACAAAACTTTTCCCCTCTCACTTTAGAAACAGAGATACTCAGTCAAATCCCTGTTAAAGTTTTCCTTGGAAGGAAGGAGAGGAAGAGAAGAGCTGAGACAAATAGTTGCAGTAATTTTTCAAAGAAACTTTCAGGCAGCAGATTAGAGCCTAAGAAGCATCCGTCTTCTCCCATTTATAACGCAGAAGTGGTAGCTCTCAGCTCCAGCATGAATTTCACATCTGACAGCAAAGACCACACACAATTTCACAGGCATTGGCAGGAGTTCACATGAGCCCACACATTTCCAGTAGGGACAAGAACTCAGTATCTTGACCTAATCTAGGAGCAAGCCTTCAATTTGCTGTAAATATGCAGAACAAATTTAGACATGTTAAGTACTTTAAAAGCAAAGATGGGAGAATCTGTAAATTAAAATATGGGGAAAGAATCTGCTTTGCAAGAGATGGTTGAAGTGCAAGAACTTCAGAAAATAGTGGTAAAAACACAGAGTCTGCTTAGCCAAGAGCCTGCCAGTAGAGAAGCAGAAATATTTCATCTATTGCATTGTTCCAGGTAAAGATTCCCTGAGCAAAACTTACCAGGTCTGCTGCTCATTCCAGCTGCAGAACCCCTCTCCAAAAACATCACTACCACCCATTTTCAACTTCTTTTAATAAACCAACCTTTGGACTTAAAGTCTTCTTGTATTTTAAATACTGCTGAAGCCCTATGGCATATTTTGCACAAGCCAAGAAGAAATCTATATGAAGCATATGCACTTACATAAATTGTGGTCAAAGACTTCCTGAAGTTAAGACCTATAAGGCTGCAGAATATTCTCCCAAAGGAAGTGGAAGAGTCCAACATGTGAAAACCTTAAAGCATGTACTAGCAGAAGAATGGCAGACATTAACTCTATAGTAACCAAAAGGCTATCATTTGTAGTAGCTACTCCCAGATTTTGAAGTTTGTCATGATTACCCTCAATAGAAAGGCCAATTAAACACTGTAAAACCAAACAAAAGACCATATAAATCTATTTGCATGGTTTCCTCAATTTTTAATAGGTTTTTGCAGCACAGGAACCAGATGTACTTTTATTGAACTGGGACCTCAAATATGGTGTAATCCATATGGCAAAAATAACTAGGTAATAATAATGAATTTACTAGGGGACCATAATAGTTATAGGATATTTCTCTTTATGACATGTAAGCAAAAGTTAACCACAAACGTAATCTACAAACTATTATTTTCATATATGAAATAAGCTACATGGTAAGTGGCAATAGGACCTCACCAACTGAGCACAAAAACTATGTATTTTTGTGTATTTTTGGTTTTACTTTTCATGGAATTCAGCAGCAGAGCATGTGTATTTATATCCTCAGATTGTCTCCAAGTTACAATCAGCAAAAGTACATCTGAAAATCATTGGACAACTTTCAATTAATTCAGATTGAAATAATAAAAATAACAAGTTAGTCATCTGCATTTGAAATAAGATCCTATGGTATCCCAGGCTGTTTTCACATCTCTCATCCCGTCCTCTTGGTTTGGATTAGGCTTTCCTCTCTACAAATAGAGATGCTTTTTAGAAGGTTTTGTACATTTTGGCAGGAGAAGGCTTGCAAATTACCTTTTCTCTCCTCACCTCTGGTTGTGTGAATGTGTATCTGTTATCTCTAGGTACAAGTGCAAGTGAAGCATTTGAAAGAAGAAGGGATGAAAACACAGCTCCTTAACCAGGTCACTCATATCAGCTGATTTGAATGGCAAATAGCTCAGGTAGACGAGTTAGCTGGCCACAGTAAGACAAGCATAGCAAGACCCTATCCATAACACTGCGCAATTTACCTCTACATTCTCATGAGGGAGTTTATCTATAAAAACAACTTTTATACAATTTCTTTTTTCTGATGCCTCCATTACTGTTAGCATGAAAAGTTTCCCTTTTTGCACAATGGCATTCTTTGGAAACAAAGATTTTAAAGTGTAGAAGGGAGAGGGAGGGAAAAAACATTCCTTATTACTACACTTGAGTTTCATTAAATCAAGTGATGGAATGAAGGATTTTGAGTGTCCTTTGCAGTATCTTGCAACTCCTTAGGTGGTCAGCTTCTAACAAGTCTCTCCCAGTAAATAAGTACCCTTCTGAAAAACTAAATTTAAAAGCATATATAATTCTCATAAAACTATGTTAACCCAACTCCTCTGTTTAGCCACAGAGCAGAGGAGATGGGCATAGTAACCAGTATGCAACACATCTTAGTCTTGTAGTGGCAGAGATTGTGTCCAGCCCATTAGGTAAAGCTGAGTGCCCACGCAGACTCAGTGTTGCAGAGACTCCTACTGTACACATCATAATTTAAGATACAGCTACACATCCACCACGTACAAGCTGTGTTGGCTTCCAACCAGTCCATCAGCAACAACTTCGTCACCTCCACTTGTCTGGCTTCAGCATAAGAAAGTGGTTGCAGGTGAAAGGCTCTGTACTCTATCACCCATCACACACCACCTGCTCCTGCCAACATCCATATATTAATTGCATAGCATTCACAAGCAAGAGCTTGCTCCTTTGTCACCATTCAAAAATCAATTCTGCCAAGAGCAACTAGACCTTATAAAGAACAGCTAATAATTAATTACACTCCAATGGTCTTCCAGCTAACTCCTATACATCATAGGCTGTTGGATGCTTTTAATCAAAGTGCTTCATTATCATATAGCAATGTATCACTTTTTCATTTTATTTTATTTTTTTATAAAGGATGACATTTTTATAGCAGTAACCTTAAACTTTCCAGCCACACATCTTCCTAGTTGGGAAATGCCATAAACAACTACAGATGTGATAGCAAACTATCCTTCCCTTTAGTAAGTAGCATCCACACACATATGGGGCAGCGCATGGCAGGAAAATAATGGGTATTCTCATCACTTCAACACTACAGCTATGTATGTAAGCAACTTTAATACAAATCCTCTCCTCAACCTACACTCTGTCAGGAGGGTGTGGTGCTCCTGAATTCCCTGATGCAATGCTACAACCTATGTGGTATTCTGTTGTTCACCACTGAAAAGAAAGACATGGTGCAGTTGAACTGATGTGTAAACTTACAACGGCTATTTGTTGACTATTTCTGAATATCCACAGCAAAGACTGTTATTCTGACAAGCAGACACTGAGAAATCCTAGACAAATGGTCACAGTTTTCACAGTTTTCCCAAGTACTTTCCTGGGGGGGAGCGCAGGGGGGACAACACAACACAGATGACACTACTTGGAAAATCTGATTGAGACAACCACCAGTCATGAAGTAAGAATCATGTCTGATCACCTATACCATTTACTTCTGCATTTTCCCCTGTCAAATAACCAGACTCCTTCCCACCCACATTCAGTATGTAGTACCAGCTGCTTTCCAAAACGTATAATAAATGCTATCTTAAGTAGAGTCACTTCTAAACCATTCCTAGCAGTGGACTTTCACTCTTCCCTAGCTTGTCAATAGCTTTCCCTATAGCTTTCTCAATAGCTTCTCCCTAGCTTTCCCACCAATGCTTGTTCTCAAACAGCTGGCCTACAACTGAAAAGCTTAGCTAACTTCCATAAGACTCTTAATAATGTGAGGGAGTTTTTCATGTTTGTTTTGGCCCTGCTGTTAATCTGTGGGTAGTTGCTGTGTTTTCATGGGAATTACATACATTACAAGACCTTTGTGTGATTTCAGACATAGTAATAATCTGCTAACATTCTAGTGAGAAACTAGTCACACAAGATCCAAAACATCTAGCCTCTCTGTTCAAAAGGCCAGGGTAAATGGCACACAAAACTCATATTCCAAGAGCACGTATTTAGTTTTATGTTCATATCCTGCTTTCAAATCTGTTAGGGCTGCTGATGAAAAAACTTCTTACAAGAAAAAGTATGCTGAATCCAGATTTAAAGATCCCAAACTGCTCCAAAAACAAAACATGTTTTGGGCTAGACGGGCATGATTTATTTAAATAAAGCAAGTGATACAGGAATCGGTCGAGTTGTGACGTACAACCTTTCCCATGTCTCTTATGGAGATGGAAGGCAAATACCATTCTGCCTACACAGACCAACACAGAGTGTAAAATCACGTTGTGAAGGACAGCTTCTACCAAGGTTATACATAGCTTCAACCCTTTTCTAGAGCACAGGGCCTTTGTAGCACGCTTGGTAACTGCTGCTGCAACAAGTGATGCTCAGAGTTCTCACGGAGCAGGGAGGCAGTCATCAGTACAGAGCTGCTGCAGCTACTTTCTAGATGCGAGCCATGACCAAAGCTCCAAAGAAACATTACAGTTAATCTTGTCAGGTTTTCTACAAAGCCACAAAATCAGAAGCCTTTGGTCCAATTCACTGCAATGGTTTTAGGGCTCAACAAACATATTGCATGGAAACAGGTCTGTCTGTCTCTATCTGGGGTTTTAAGTCCAGTACTACTTTTCTTCATCGTAACCAATAAGATCTCATCTTTCACGCTTTCTTAAAGAGCATTCTGGACATATCTCGAGAAAGAACACCATGCTAATATCAAACAGAAAATAAGAGGTATAGTTAGTAAATGCCTGAAAAGGAGCACAAACCAGTTCAAGTTTTTTCTGCTTGCTTTTTAAATACTTATGAAGCCTAAGTACAACATGGGAAATTTGATTCCCTTCTCACAAAAGAAGTAATATCAAGAAACAAAACTTCATCCTAAATCCCTAGTCTCATCCATCTTGCTTTTCCAAAAAGCATCCCAGACATACATGGAAAAAAAACCCTGTACCACTGTCACCAGAGATTTGAAATATCATCTCTTTATCAGATCTCATCATTTCACATACATAAGGCCTAGCTAGATGTTAGAACAAATCAGGGAGAAACCTCTCCTTCAAATATTTGCATCAAAAAAAGGTGGCTTCCTTCAATGAGCAATGTTTCCTGAGCAAAATCAAACAGTTCTCAGTTCCAGAGTGTTTTAAGTAGCATAAGGTAAGATCCCTTTGCACTCTCACATAACGCACTTCTGGGACTGAACAAGCAGCTGGCATAAGTTTCTGTAGCACCATACACCCTCACCGGCACTTGGCCTCAATGCTTTGCTGCTTGTGGTGTGAGAATGGCCATTCACTGCGTTCAGAAGCAATGAAGACAAAACATAGATAGGAGAAATATTTTGAGGAGGGGAGCTTTCTGCTCTTTTCTGTGCAATATGAAACAAATATTAAATAGGTCCTTTAGCACATAGGTTATTTTTACATTTGTGGTAACAAAAAGTCTAACGCTGAGACAGTGGCAATGAATTTAATGTGCCGAAAAACTTCAGTTTTTATCTTCACCTTAACAAAAAAAAGTTATCCTAACAAGACCAAAAAAATTATGTTATTATAAAAGCCAATTTGAAAACCCTGGAAAGATGTATTTTAAATTAGCTCAGTCACAATTCTAATCTTACACATGATCTTCTTTGAGTTTTTCTCATGTTATTTGGAACTCAGATCTTCATTTCCAGAGCTTTAAAGCTTTTCTTTTTAATTCAGTTTCTTACAACATTAATACAAAGTGTTAGCAGTTCAGAACTATGCTTTCCAATAACATATATTCAGGTAAGAATGAACAATTAAGCTCCCCAAGCCGCAGCATCCAAGTATACCCTCAAGCACAGAAGGCAAGCTAAGTCTCAGTTCATCTGAATACACTAATTGCCTATGAGACCTACCATTTCCTGACCTGTTTCTAAACAAAGGTCTCATTAAAGCATTATACAAAGCATTTCATTAAAGCTTGTCACTGGACCACATTTGACCAAGCACAGTGAGCTCTGCCAGCACAACACACAGTGCTGTGGAAATGGAGAGGCAGCAGCAAGATGTGCAGCAGCTGGACTTAGGCCATCTCTGCAGGTCCCTTGTAACCAAAAGCACTCTGTTCTAAAAGAGCATCCGTGTCTTCATACAGCAGGTGGCCAGA
>WYDI02029556.1:25337-46621 GCA_009867235.2 Psittacus erithacus | reverse complement strand
GCATTCACTGTCTTCCTTTTGCCGAAATCAGAAGTGAGCCTTTGACCTCTCACATCAACTCCCAGACAGGCTGTCCCCCCTCTGTGCCAACACAAGGACACAAATATATGCTTCCCTCTACACAAGTACAGTTACATGATAAAGCAGCTGGCAGTGGATGGCTCTTGTGAAGGAAGCTTCATGACAGGCTAAACCCCTAAGCTTTGTTGTTGGAAGCCACTTCCAGATGTACTTCACATCGCTCAGCTCACACAACTGATGCCTGTCCCTTGATCCACACATCGTGCCTGCACAAGAGTATTCAGACTTGGATTTAACTCCATGTCATAGTTATTTCATTGACAGCCCTGAAACAGCTGGATGTCTGGCAGCACTTAACAACCCCAGAAAAACATTAAGCACCTTTGGTTCCTACTCATTACAGACAGTTAACAGTTCAAGAATGCTTAGGCAGTGTCCTAGGGCATGCTCACACTGCGGCCACCCCACTGAAATGGCCAGCTCGGGCTATTGCGAGAGCACACACCTCAGCCCAAGTTCATATGCTGCCAATCTCTTTCGCACATTTCCCCTCCAGGCAGAAGTGTGTCTATTGGGTATAAGTCAGCCCCAGAAAATTGCCTTTCCTTCAAACCTGGTCTCTGCCAGTTGAGAGATGTCATTATTGAAAACAGCAAGCTTAAAGAGGCAGAAGGAGGGGAAATAATTCTGAATCAGGAGTTTGAAGTTACTGCCACAAATGAAAGGTCATTTCACTAATTATCTCCCGCAAATATTTTGCATTAAATTCTGCATTATTCATAGCTTCACCAGGCTTTCTTCTGATTGCTATTTGGAGAACTGAATATTTACGTAGAGCATAAGGTTAAATTACAAGTCATTGAAAAATTACTATGATGGATTCCAGTTTAATAAGAAGTGACATAAGAGGAGAAAAAAATGTATATATATAAAATAAATATACTATGCTTAATTGATTGGAAAAACCTGCTTTCTTATTTTAAAGTGCTCTCCCACCTATGCAAAGAAAGCAGCGTTAAGGAGGGTTTCAGGTCAGAATAAGCACTATGCTCTTGAGCGATTAGGCATTCCACATTAAAGCATTTTTATAGAGTTCAAATTTCCTTTCCAACTTACTGTTCTGATGGATAAACTTTTCTAATTACATCATGCTAATATTAAACTCTCTCCATTTCATACTGAACAGAAGTCCCTAAAGCCACACTTACAGCAAGCTCCCCCTCCCTTCTCCCCCTTACGTGTTTCAAAGCATCCCACTGATTCTCAGCAGAGGGGCTGGAGGATACCAGCCACCCGCTCACCTATGACTGATGGTGGCTGGGCGTAGGCCAGGCGCTAAGCCCAGGCGTGAAGCCCAAGGGTTGCTGGTGACAGAGACAGATGCCTCTCAGAAACAAGCGCATAGCTGTACAGATGGCACCAGCAAGGCATCTTTGGCTTCTTTAGCTAGGGGATGTTATCCCATGAAGAAGTGTCTCTGAACAGAGATAAGAGCAGGGTAGGAAGTATCAGCTTGCCTATCAAGTGAGAAAGATTTTAAGCCAGATTGAATAGCAGTGGATAACAAAATTCTCATGTTCTAAAAGCAACGATCTGGCCCAGAGGGCTGAAATCTGGGGAAGTGATAAGAAACTGTAATAGAGTCTATCAGAAGAAGCAGCAGTGAGACACTTTGAGAAACTTACTTAGATGTATATATAGTAACCCTAGGAGCACGGAAAAGAGAAAGGGAAGGATTAGAACCTCTAATATTTGAACCAGTACTAGAAGAGATATTCTGAGGCAAATTCTGTGCAGCTGAGCATAACTGACTTTACAGGAGAAAAAGCAGGAGGTTAAATTCAATTTCAAGAGCATATATACAAACTGAAGTGAGGTAAAAAGAAAGAAAGAAATATTAACAAGTGATGTCATTACAGGAGTCTTACCATGGCTAGGTCAAAACACACTAGGAAAGAAGCCATTGTTCCCTGATGCATAAGGCAGAGAACTTCAGCTAGGTATATTGGTAAAGCAGCACAGTGCCACACTGACAAATTGAAATCCAATGGGATAATCTTTCAGCTAGATAATCTTTACCCTCCACCCCCCACTGTCACCACCTCTCCCCTCCCAACAAAATGCAGAGGAAGTATTAGAGAGAAACTCTTTCAGCTCCAGTCCTAACCGGAGAGCACCAATTGGGAATTTGACATATGGGGGTAATAAATAACACTTAGGATTAAAGCAATCAAAAAAAAGAAGTATGCATATACATACACAATTATTTTAAGCAAAACAGCTTTTCTGAGGAACAGAATGCGTATCAAGACCATCGAGGCTGTGCCAAAAAGAGGCACTTGAAAACAGAAAGAAACATAAATCTTGTGACAAAAACAAGTACACATGACTGAGGAATAAAAAAGAACCAACATTAATCAAAGTACATTAAAGACAAGACACAAAGCTAACTAGAAAGGGACAAAAGGCATCAAGACCAACTTGGCTTGCATATGATAAGGGGAAACAAACGAAAGCAAGACTTTCTTACCAAAAAGAAGACGATGAAGCATTTACTCCCTTCTGCCACGGACTTCGCCGAAGAGGGAAGCATCCTTGGCCTCATGGGGTAACTAATGGGAGAGCAGGCTGAGGATGTGGAGACGTGAGTTTCACACAAGCTGTTGAATATGGACAGCATCACCCTGGAAGAAGTAAGAAGCTTCAGGAAACAATCACCAGAGCAGATGAGGGCACCCTTACAAGCCAACAGGACACAGAGAGAGACCAGAGAGCTGGAGACAAGCAAAACCAAAACCAACTTGTTCTGAGGAAAGTACCAACCACTGGTGTTTGGGGACAGTGAATTGCTCAGGCTAATGCCACTGCAAGAACCACCTAGCTCTATCAAAACCTGGGACTCAGCACCCAACACCTGATGTGATCCAAGGGGGCAGGTTACCATCAGCAGATCAACCTCTGGCCTGTAAGGGGGCTACGTCACTCTGATGAAACACAATTAGCTCATTTGGTAGGGTCTACCTGCTAAAAAGCTGGATAGCTTTGCAGAAATTACATTCCTAAATTAATTGCAACAATAGGATAGAAGCCTCATTTCCAGTCTGCACTCCCTCTCTCCTTTCCCTCCTACCCAAGGCCTTTGAAAGGATAAATAGACAGGGATTTCTCTGCAGTCCTCCAGTGTCTACTTGATCTCCATGGGAAATTCTCCATTGACATAGGATAATTAGGAAATTTCATGCTGCTTGGACCTGCAAAAGCGCACATCTCTTTCTGAAGTGGTTAGGAAGTGGTAGGTTTGCTCCAATAAAACCTAAATTAGAACAGCTTTCCCCTATCATTATCTTTGACTTCTCTGGGAAACCAAATCACAGAGAGGAAACATTTAACTGTCATCTCTAATCCAGCTGTGTTTGCACAACTGAAAAGGACCCAATGAAGCCTCCTGGCAGCACTCAGGACTGGAGCCCAAACCCTACTTGCCTCATAAACACACAGTGTACGCACATCTGGAAAACAAAGACCATTTTAAACATGTTGGGAGGTAAAGTACAACCAGTAACAGATCTTGAGAAAAAAATATAGTCATATGGGACACATGAGAAAGTCTATGTTGAGTCAGTAGAAGCTGCTTTTAATCTTGAATCTCACTGATGCAGTTGTGTGTTGTTATATTAAATGCGTCCAATGAACACTATGAGAGGATTTCTGAAAATGCACCTTAAGTTTAAACACATACATCAAGCTCTCTGGCAAATGAGAATAGTGGAGGGTTTCCCCATATTGCTTGTTTGAAAATGTTATATGAGTTTTCATACGAGAAATATACTTTCATGATAGCAGATAGAAAACACTGGACTGAGTTTATGCTTAAAGAGCCGTTAACCATGTTCCCTGCATACATAATGTCAGGAGTACATCAGAACTGAATTTTTAACCACTCTCAGGTTAATATATTCTGCAATTTAAACTGTTATTATTGAAATGGCAGCTATAGTCTCTTCATACTTATTCTAATTTTCCTTTTCTTAACAAAAAATTAGATCAGTGAAACACACACCCGCACACCAGCTTTAAAAGCTTACAACTGCAAAATGGTTTGACACCATCTGGTCACTAGTAGTTATGCAGGGAGAGGATCTCTCATCAGTATCGCCTCGATAGCAGTAGAAGACAGAACAAAGGATTTTGGTACAATGCAAGAGGCTGTAGACATTAGCCAGATGATTTTTACTTTGCTATAGGGCACGTGGTCTACACATTCAGGGGCCAAAAAGCTTTCTTTTCATCAAAAGACATAAAAGCCAGATCTTAGGAAGGAACACCTGTAAAACCAACCAAACAAAAAAGCCACCAAGAAACAGGTAAGGGTCAGATTAGTCAGACACCCATCATGGACGCCTTCTGTGTGCTTGATTGCACTCCAGTGGACTACTTTTTATTCAGGTTCTGTCCAGTTTTGTAGTTCAATCAATCTATCACAAGATGTCCCAGAAATCAAGCATGAGATGTTGCAGCCGCAAGCTGCAGTTAGTATTGAGAGTGCTGACATATGGGAATTGCTTGTTGTTATTTGATCTCAATGATTTTCAATAATGCTTTGCTGTCACAATAATTTGCGTTCTTAGTAAGATGAATTAAAATCATTGTGTTACATCACGACACACCTCATTAATACAAAGCAGCTTTGCACCTTTATCAGTAAGATACATTTGCACGAAAAGCCTAATGTCCTTGTACTGAAAAGCTTATAATGTTAGGTTACCTGTTGGATATTTAATCTGCACAAGCATGACGAATCCTTTCTATGGCTTCTTTGTGTGTTACCAAGTATTGCACGTACAAGAGGTGACATTTTGCTTAACTTATAGTGAAAGCACAAGTACTGCATTAATAGTACCCTTGTACTGTTTCTGGCTTTCATACCCAGAGATAACACAGTGTGCATTAACACACTCCACTGGATTTAGGTTAACAGCTAAGTAATGAAAAGATAAGCATTTATTAAATTTGCTATGACATTGGATCCATTTGGACCAAGACCAGCTATAGGTGCCACATGTCAATGTAAGTGATGGGGAATAAGAGACCTTCCCTCCACCTCCATACACTACTTCATTTTGACTTGGGAAGGTGATATAATTTGAAATACATACTCTCCACGAAGCCTGATGGAGAAATTTCCTCTCTAAAAAGCAGGAAGCTATTTTTCAAATGCTACCTTTTAATTTTGAAGAAAAGGCTGCATACAAGCTAAAAGATCAGCTACCAATATTTTTTAAGTGATCTGAAGCATGACAAGCTTAGCCAGCAACAGAAAACCCATACAATCTATCCTCTATTGTCTGAGGGTTAATATAGTTATACCAAGCCTATTACTTCAGAGCCGCCTAATGAAAAATGTTCTATTTAACAAAGTGAACATCAACATCCTGAAGAGGTTCCTCTGCTATCTGTCTCCTACCTTTAATTTTAATTAAGAAAACAAATGGACAGTAAATTTGAAGCAAAGAATCAACATTAATCTCTAAATCAAAAGGATTTATATTGAGATTACAATTAATCACATGCATGAAATATCTTATTTAATAGGGTGATGCCCTCAGTTACTTTGTTTAATCACTAAAACAATTCAATTTCCAAAATTAGAATTTGGAACCATTCCAAACATATCCCATTAAGATTATCAATTCAGCAGGAACAGTGACACTAAACCTCTGAAAAAGAAACTCTTCAGAACTTCTTTATTCCTGCACTGAAGAATGTAAAGTGTGTACAGACAGACTGACCCTCAGTTAAAAATAGGGAGGGGTAATGCAACATCTAATCAAAGAGGCAACCCCAGGACATTTGTACTGAAACTTACGGGTGACATTACTCAATTCCATTCAAACAAAGGCCATTAAGGTCAGATTTTAGCCTCAAGTAAGCAGACAAACTCCTAGATTCCCCTCCAGTTACACTAGATGTGATTTCAGCTAATTAATATAGAAAGGATTTTGCCATCAACCCTAATAAAGAGCAGAGAAAACAGACTTAGATTTGCACTCAGAATTGCCAGCTGTCATGTGGGATATTGCACTGAGATCAGGTCTTGGCCCAGAGGCACAGACATGCTGTCATCAAAATGTAGGCTCCAGGGTTCACCAGCAGCAGCTTCCACAGCTGGCTATGCCTTTTATTCAGGTTCACTTTAAACCTCTCTCTTCAGCCACCTTATTCAGTTAGGATAGTCATTTTCCATGCTCTTTTCTTGTCAAAAAGGGACAACCAAACATCCCCAAGAAGAATCTCCTGTTGGTCACAAAAATGGACGGTGGGATTTGAGAAGGCAAACCAATGCAGTCAGTTTGGATTAACTCAGCCATAATGTTTCAGCAAGCACATCAAAACATAGGTAGAACAATTCATTGAAACATGAATTTACACGCACATGTCTTTCACCTCAAGCCAAATGCCATAAGTCTTCAGATATTGCCTCAGCAAGATCAGCTCAAGACTTTTCATTACATGATCAATAAGCCTGTCTTCTTATAGGCTTTTTTTCTCTTGCCCCACTTAGCTTCCACTCTGTGACAGCATGGATTTATTTAAAGAAACACTATACATTAACTGAAGACTGAAAAACTGCCTAATGATTTCTGTTCTCCTCTTACACTATGTCTATCCCCTTTATAAAAGAAGGGAGTGTTCAAGAAGAAACTGGGTCATGGTGCTCTGGACACCACAAAGCATGGTTGTAGGACAGTGCTGGTGTCGTACTGTAATAAAAAGAGCAGTCACACACTGCTTTCCTATTTAAATGACACTTCTCATTTAAAAAGTAATTTTTCAAGTAGATTTCTCGCTCCACGTGCTCAGAGTCACGCTGCCAGCAGAGGAGAACAAGCCCTTCTGGCTCCATGCCCCCCTTCATGTGCCAAATCTCCTCCGGCGGCACCTCAACAACCGTCTCCTTTTCCTCCCTCCTTCACATGGCTACAGCCACTTACCAGTGCACAAACCCACCGGCACACCTTGAAGAGCAAAAACCATTCCCAGATCCAAAGCCAGACCTGCCACAGGGATAACACACTCCTCATACACCCGCCCCCCTCCAGCATGTCCCCATCTTCAAACCTGGCCACTAAAGCCCCTGCTGTAAGACATCAATCCACTTGGGCCAAGGGGCAGCCCCAGCAACAAAAGAAGATCAGATTTACCAATACCCCCCTTACACCACTGGCCCATCTTGATGCCAGAAGGGGTGAGGGACTTGGCTCCTTCCTCTAACCCTGAGGAAAACGCAGGTTAGCTCATTAGAGCAAGGAGCTCAAGGGTGCTCAGGGACTAGCATCAGACAAAAGCAGACATCAACATGCAGGAGCACACTCTGGGCATTTTCCTCAAGCACACACTTAAATGCACAATAAAACTGATGGAGATGGCTGCTCACAGACACAAAGTGACATAACTGAAGTCAGAGCCACCACAGACCAGGATGGGTCAGGGCGTCCCCTACACCCTGGCAGAAAGGATTGAGGGAGGGAGCTCCCTGCAGCCTGCTCCCGGGTTCTGCTGTGCTCAGTAGCTGAGAGTGGAAGCAGGGATTGGAGGAGTTCAGCAGCCTTTTTAACACAGCAGTTGTAGCAGCCTGTTTAATACTAGCTCTAGGGGGAAAGCAGTAAGTCGTGGCTAGCCAGGGCAGGAGCTGAAGGGCTGTGCAGACTACAAGCTTAAGCTCTCACTGAGTGTGTATTGTCTGAATATTAACAAAATGCAAATTTCATACCAAATTAATTAAATTTGCAGGGTAGTAAAAGACTACTGATAATTCACAGGACAGCAAAAACCTAACAAAGATATGGGTGCTGCCATCATGCTCAACATTTAATGTTGTATTTTTATGAAGCTTCTGCTGCTTCTTCCTCCTAAGAGCTTCTTTAGGTAAAAAGTTACTTTTACATCACCCAATTCTCTTTGACAGCTAATTTTGAAAAGACGACACATGCCGCGTATAAGGGATTAGAGTGAGGACTGTTCCTTAACTAGCCCCCTTATCCACTGAGAAACGCCACTATTTCTTCACCTCCTGGGATACTGTATGCTTGAATTCCCCTGGGTTCTTCCTGTGGAGGAAGTACCAGCACTTAATGCAAAAAAAGGGACTAACTACTGGAGGGAGCATCATCTTATAAAAGCCATAATCTCCCCAGCCAGCTCTGCAGCTTGTCTTCTTGACATGTCAGCTACCACGTTGCCTTCAGGCAAGAAATAAGAATATTAACCAACAAATCAAGTAAACACATCTTCTTGTATAATTTTGGACTATATATATCAAGATAACAGCTTCCTTTGTAAGTCTTGGTTTTGCTGGGGCAAGGCCAGAAGAAAGATATATGCAGAAGCAGCCTGTCTCACCTCTTCTGAGCACCCACAGCAATTTAAAGGGAGCCAAGAGCAAAGCATTAGCTTTCTCTGCTCCATAAAACGTATTGCAATAAATTCAGCAAGAAGATGCAAGCACCTGAAACCAAGGATGGTGCCAAGAAGGCAGTCGTTCTTGTCATCATGAACCTTAGCACTTGCTCCAGCAGCACCACTTGTCCTTCCCACCACGTCAGCATCCCCCTTGAAGCCATGCCAGCTGTAGGCTACCTGGGGCAAGGACAAGGTGCTGCCACTGAGCCTGTGCTGCTTTATAGAGGGCATGCTCAGCTGGAGGACACTCAGCCATTGCCACCCCGCATAGCTTCCTCATGCCCATAGAGCCAGGGAGGACTGATTGATCGTATTAATGGGGGAAACAGGACACCTTACCCTGGGGGAAAACCGATCCTTCCCGGTGGCAGTACAGCCCCTGCCCAGAGCAGCGCCGATGCTAAGGAAAGTGGGGTGATTAATGGAGAAGAATTGATCCACCCAGTCCTTGTCAGGCGGCCAACTGCTGCCTTAAACAAAGAGGTCTATGTGTAACTCTACCAGGCAGTCACTTAAATCATGCCACAGCTTATAATGCCTTCACATATATTCCCCCACTTGAGTCCGCCCTTCCTTCTTAACAGCTACTTATGTATTAAACAACCTCCTTTTCTACACACTTTGAAGACTGACAGTGGAAAATTTCCTTGAGGTATAGCAGCCTTATCCACCCAACTGACCCCAGATCACGTCCCACTTTCTCTCCAAAACAAGGCCGTAAGATGTTTTCAGAGAAATCAAGGGATTCCAAACCAAAGAATAAAGATGGAGGGAGGCCTTGTTGAAGCTCCCTCATCCAAGATAAAGTTAGACAACAGGTAACAAAGGAGCTAGGAAGGAGGATATGCATAGCTTTCAGCGCTAAAGCACACTGTGCCAAAACCTACGTTGGACTATACACAATGAAGTATTATTGTTATCTGTTGCCTTTTGGCAGTACATGTCACATCTATGAAATTCATTTTTATCTTGATGTGTTTTCCTGAATTAGCAAAAACTCTTTATTTAATTCCACAGTATGGTCGGGCAAGAGAGTTGCATCAATCCCTTCCGGAAGGGCAGAAGCACACCTCTCCTTCAGATTTGACCCTCAAATCTCATTAATTGCAACAGCATCCTTAGGGCCCAATGTTTGCACACGACATTCCTGAAAGGGGAAGGGAGGCAGAAGAGACAAGCGCACCCCCAGCAAACAGAAGGCTGAATGCTTGATCTGGCTTGCCTCCACCTCCACCATAAAAGTCCCCAGGGCAAGGCTCTGCTAACAAAAAGGGGCTTTGCAAATACCATGCTAGATAAGCACAGTAGCACAAGCAGCTTTTGGCATCTGTTCATCATTAAAGATAACCTCACCTGAAAGGCTGGGGAAACAGCCCACCTGCTTTTAAAAATAGGTTTCATCTTTTCTCACAGCAATCTGCCTGTGCTGAGTGATGCTTTAAAAATATACCAAGACATAGTGCTAACACTGAAGCATTTCCTTATGCAGCCGGGCAGGGACAAGATCTGCATCTCACAAAAGGCCAACATATGGTGCTGATAGCTCCCCAATTATGTCAACATTTATTAGTTAAGTAAAAATCACCAGTCTTCTTTAAAGGAAGGAGCCCAGATGCCCGCAATTAATATTTCTCCACCCCACCGAAGAAAGTGTAACATAATTCCAAATGTCTCTACTTGAAAAGGCTCAAAACTCACAAATTATGTCATTAGAAACAGCAACTGGTAACAAGAGGTTCAGTATAATGTATTTTCATTAGCCGAGGCTAATTGGAGCCAAATGAGTAAAACAATGCTGTAAGGGCGAGCAGCAGAAATCCTTGGGTCTTTAGATGAAATAAATGAGGGTAATCAGTGGCGTATGCAGAATACAGCATGTTCAATTAATATAAATAGGATAGCAGTCAACTGCAGCATTCCACTGGGGTGCAGATGAGTGCTGGTGGGCAGCAGATGTCTTATTATATTGTACAAACACAAGCAGTATGGCAGCCTAAACTAGCGAAAACACTCGGGTTTGAGGTACACCCAACAAACAGGACTTGGGGGGGGCGCGGAGGATGGAAAACCCAATACAAATTGCCACAGGAGGAAATCCTGCCAAGTGGAGCGGAGGTGTTCAGAGAAGCCAGAATGGACCTGGGGAGGAGATGGAAAAAGGGGAGGAGGCAGCTGCCTGTCACGTTAAAGGAGAGACAATCGTGGCAGCTCTATCCTTGGCAGCTCCAACACTTGCCACCTGCACACACAGATATTTTGTGGGGGTGGATTATCTGATCCATCCTCCTCCTTCATCTTTTCATCACGTCAGTTTAATTGTTGCAGTAACGATAGTAAATTGATTTTGCAATTTCAGCTTTCAGGCCCTTCTGAAGCGAGAACAACCAACCTTGTCTTTCACTTCAATCTTCTTCTCAATAAGATCAAGGCTGCTGTCCTTCAATTTTCTCTCCTTTTAGAAGAGAGAATAATGATGAGATCTCTCTTCAGCATCTGCTTCTTATCTAATGTGTGGCAGAGCATGATTTTTCTGTGGTTGTTGTTCCCATTAGGCAAACCCCCTTTTTGAATATTATACTTTGGGACTTACGGCTTTTCAGATCTAATTTTATAGCTCAGAAGTCACAAAATGCCCATGTTTTTCCAAGTTACTGGTGTTTTTATGCAATTCCTGATATATCTTTTTGCAGTTCCCAAGCAGCAACTGCCAGTAATGCTATTCTCGTTCTCCAAATAAAAAGCTCAGTGGCTCACAACCCTCTGCAGCCAACACTGAAGTCTACTGTACAAAAAAGTACTAAATTTAAGCAAGGTATAAGAAAGCTCAGTGAGCTATCACTCACATCCACAGACATCCTCCCTACTTTTCATAGTGCTAACTACCATAGTGCAAAACAACAGTGACATTACGCAACCATTAATATAACAACAACTTCATGATCAATTCCACGCTGACTAATCTTGGCTTTTGTCATTTAGCATCACTAGATGACACTTTGGTGACTTAGCCAGTGTATGACACACGTTTTAAGCCAAAGATTGATCTTATCTGTTACTAATTCCATCATTTTTGTTTTAGCATTCGATACACAAAAATTTGGAGGGTTTCTTGGTCTTAAGTCCAAGATTTCCCCTCATTCCAGAAGAAAATAGCTTTCACGCTCAAGAGACATGAGGAAAAAACCAGACATTAAATACTAAAAAGGTCAAAAAGTCATATCATTATGAAACTGAGGGTGAGTTAGCATTTTTCTTTTGCGCTCTGTTTCATGGCCTGTGTCTAAAGGTGAAGGCAGGCAGCAAATTACACAGGAGCTAACACTGCAATACAGCCACAAGATAAATAGTCAAACATACAAGATAGATACAACATACTCCATACAAGATAGAGTATCAGGAATGGTTTAGGAAAGAGTCACATACAAGAGTTTGAAGTAATTATGTGTAGTAAATCATGCAAAATTATTGATGAGCAGCTGAACATTCATATCCATGAGCTGTTCAAATACATTCCAAGTTCCTGAAGTTTCCTAGACATTTGTCTCTTAGCATTATTGACTGGTCCCAGAAATCTATCTGTATCAGAAATCTATGCATATCAAATCCAAAATGTATTTACTGCTACAAAATCAAACCTCTCTAATCCTGCAACAAGGGTTTGGAAGAGGCCTGAGGCTGCATCATCCGAACAATGCTTTAAGAAACAAGAAGCTCATAGACCTGTTACTGCTGAATCTAAAATAAGTACATTAAATCCACAGCAAAACATTAAGCTAGAAGAATGAACCCGAGTAATCCACTAAACACTTCAGAAGAGGCAATTGCTGGTGCAGTTTTATTTATGCTGCACCAGCCCAACTGTGTTGGGAGGCACTAACATTTTTGGAATGAGTTAAAAGGCAGACTATGCAAATCACCTGGAATGAGTGAAAGGGCACATCTGAGCTGACCAAGGTTGATTGGTAGCACAGACAGACAGAAGATCAGCTCCTTGCATCACTTACAGACAATAAAAACCAAGTCTGAATTTCGTTTAAAGTATTTTTTTTCCATAGGAAAAAACCATGCATTCCACAGATATTCCCCGATGAAATACTGGAGAAAAAGGAACAGGTCACTGCTGTCCAGGTCCTTTTTTTTGATCCTGAAATAGTTAGATTTCCTCTAAAACCAAAGTTATTCTGCTCCCTTCATCCCTCAGTGGCTTGTCACAAGGAGAAACTTGAGGGAAGAATCCATACACCCAAGAAGAAATTCAGTGAATTTTAAAGCTACGGAGGAATCCAGGAGGGTAGGAGAAAACCCTCAATGCTTGTTTGAGATTCAATCCTGGTACCAATTAAGATAGCCATGAAACTCACAAGAAAACTATCAATTTGCCCCTCTGCTTTCTTGTGCTCCTCCCCAATTTTTTAAGTACTCAAACATGAAAATGGTTAAAAGGGAAAAACCTGAAGTATTTCTGTGAAACAAAACCAAAATGCCCCCAAAACAGACAAAACCTCAAACCAAACTCATTTTAAATAATACTTCCCCTGAAATACCACAGAAAAGTAAAGCAAGTGTTAAAAATGCATGTGTAAATACTTTCAGGTGGACAAACTGATGGCATTTATTTCCTTGTTAGGAATTAATCAGGATGAGGATCTCTAGTCATAAATATGTATTTTGAGATGGAGATGAGAGCAATTTTCTATAAGACCACACAAAGAAAGTCACAAGCTACTATCCCCATGCACAGTATCCAAAGTCAAATGTTACAGATTTTCCTATTATCTCAGTATTTAGCTTTCCTATGAAATAGTGAGAGAAGAGACAGGAGGAGGGTCAGAGGGAACAAGCTGCACATTTCTCAGCACACAGCTGGCATCAACCTTTCACATTATCTCAAAGCAGCTCAGTTAAGTCCTCACTAGAAGAGGCTTGAAGGAGCTACTTAAGGTCAGAAGTGAGCCAGACTTCAGCTCCAGGAGCTGATACAAGCAACCTCAGCACATCCTACCCTGGCCCCTTGGCATCAGCCTCCCCAACCCCAGAGCCCAGCCAGGAACAGAGAAGCTGCACTAAGCAAAGAGAATGAAGCTTTATGTATTGGAATAGAGTGCATCATCCTTTAATCAACCTTAAATCAGCGTGTTTACTGTAACAGTGAATGCAATCTGAACTCTTTGGGTTTTAAATTGCTCCTCTAACATTTTTCTCCCTTTCCCAAAATAATCTTAACAGAACAGAGACACTTCAGATTTCACAGATAAACAAAACTTGTTGAAGAAAAATCTGGTTTTCCACATCATATGTACAAGTGTACATAATTCACTTGGTTTAGCTTTTATTATATAGGTCATATTATGTAGGCCAAGTAACTTGTGAGCCAGATCACCGTGACACCTAGGGTACTACTAGGCAGTCTACCTGCAGCAATTTGTTTTTCCAGCAGCAAGCTCATCCCAAAGGCTTATCCGATAGATTGCTTAGGTTAAATTCCTGCAGTCCATCTCACATTAACATGCATGTTTGGGCATCAGTGTAGAAAGGTTCCCTGTTTCCCACCAGCCCTGTGTCCTTGCTCCCTGCCCTATATTGTCTTTTCTGTGGAGGTAAAAAAAACACCAGTTTGTTTCAAATACAATAATAGTGATTTTCAATTAGTGCGCCCTCTTCTATCTCAGGCTTGGATATCAGCCATAGAAACTACCAGGGTGACCCAGTGACCTTCAGCAGCCTTCCCATCAATATCAGCTAGGATAGAGACCTTGTAATTTTTTTTTCCTCATCGAAAAAACAAGCTCAAAATCCCACTATTAAACCTGCAGAGCTTTGTATCATTGTAGAATAGAAGAACAGTACACGTATGTGGTGTTCACATTTTACCACATCACCACCTCACTGGGACAAGAACATAAAGCATTTCCATTGCACCAGCCAGAGAAACCCGTTGGATGCTTATGAGTTGTATTTCACAGCCAAAGACGAAGAAACTTATTTCAGCTTATGCTTATTCTACAGACTCCCAGCTAAGGTTCACCTCTGCAGTGCCCAACTAGGAAAATCAGCAAGATACCAATGAATGTTTCCCTGCAGATGCTCTTTATTCCCAGAGGAACTGCAGCAGGGCAAGGCTTTCTGGGGCTTTCAGTTTGACTCCTCACAGACCCTTCTTTGACAGTGAACAGAGAGGCTGTAGAAGTGCTGTTCCTCAGCGAGAAGGATTAGGAGGCTCGAGTGTCCTTGCTCTGGTCATCATTCAGGAGTCTTGCGTCTGATATTTCCAAAGAGGAATATTTCATTCTCCATCTCCCCTCCCTGGAGATTATGTCAACCAGTCACCTTGGCCACCCCATCCCAAGGGAAAACAGCTCCTCCAGTTCCCATTAGCACTACAAGTCTGAAAAGTACAAAGTCCGTAGTTTATTGATTTCCTTGGACATATTTAGGATTCTGCCCCAGAAAAGCAAGTTTTCTTCAGGAGCAGGGCGAGAACCTCAGTCACCATGATATCCAAAGCACACAACCTCCCTTTCACAGCTCCTTGGAAACACACGAGGAAGCAGTACCGCTAGCATCACAGGCATTTACAGGCATGAAGAAAGTCTTAATAGAAAGTTACTGACATAACAAGGGTTTTCTTTCCCCTCACCTTGTTACCACTGAAGTGTTGATAAAGCTGCATGTCATTACCACCTTCCTCTACACATACTCAGCTATTCTATTTCCCCTTCAAACTCCGGTGTCCCAGTTACATCCTTACAACAGAACCTGCATAAATGTTCTTGTTTAAATCTGTGTTTGCTACAAACAGAAGACAATTTTCCCATTACCGCTTGTATGCCGCCCTTGTTTTCATTTCTACCTTACTCTACTAAATTCACCAGGCTGCTAACATGATATTATCAGTAAAAACACTCAGAACCCAGCTGAGATGAAAGGCTCCAAAACTCACATGAGCAACTTCCACTCTGATGAACATTATACAACTTTCAGGCACAAAGAGTTATGCTTCATCTGTTGCAAAGATATGTGTGTTTTGGCTGCTGTTCTCACAGCTTGTGCTTTAAACAGAAGAGCTGTAGATGAAGGTGAGCATGGTTTCTAGCTATCCTGTTCACATGGAAGCTTCAACTGCGATTTCTCCCACCTTTCTCTTACAGCAAATTATTTACATTTCTATATAATTTAATAATTCTAAATAACTTACATAAATTATTTCTCTTACAGCAAATTATATTCAGAAGGGAGGCTGTTTTGATCTTGAGCAATACCATTCATAATTGAAGTTGCAAAGAGAATAGAGAAACTAATGGATGGGAGCAGGGGAGAGAAAAAGAGAGCCAAGACTTTATGAAAGGAGTTATCATAGACCATGCGCAAGAGGCATTAAGGTTTTTCAGACAGGTCAGCAGCTCTGTAAAAGCATCAACAAACAGAGGCTATGTTCATTGCCAAACAAAGCACATAATCAAAAATGCTTCATGCTCAGCCATGCCGTAACAATAGCAGAAAACTCAGCAGTTGCTAGCTAACAAACCCAGAACTTCATTGAGTTCAAAAGCATCACACCAGCTTTTACTGTCTTTACTCTAAGGCTGGTGTCTCTCACAGCATGTCCTCAGACCTCTCAAGTTCAGAGCACTTTAAAACACCATATTTTGTCCTTAGAATAAACCAGAATTAAGACTTCAAGACCAAGCTTCATTCCTGATTTATGAATCATTTCAGAATACCTTAGCTCAGTGCTTCCAGCCACTATTCAGCTCCCTTTTTTCCTGCAGACAGGGGAAGAACAAAAGCTGCTGCAGCTGCTGATTGTCAGGCTCCTTCCAAAACAAACTTTCATCATGACAATGAAGACCAGGTCAGCAAGGAGTAACTTCATTGCTCCATCTGGTACAGTTACCAACTTGTTGAGCTATGTGTGTTTTACTCCAGCAACTCACCACAAACAAACTGTAATTAGACTTTCTTCTTACCTCTAAAAATGATCAGCCTTCCTATAACAAAAACCACTTTCCCTAGCCATTATATTTTTCATGTCAAATCTGGTAACTGGACACACCAGGCACCTGAAAGACCAATGAAGCAAGAAGCAATGCAAGGTGGCCAGCTCACGCAGACTGCATTGGTGGCTATTGGACTGCACAGAAATGCTCTTACCACCCGCTGCTTTTTCCCCCAATCTATATTCAGCTCACACAAAGCATGTGGGATGAGATTTTATACCACCTGAAGTGAGACACGTGCCATGGAACAGCACTGCTCAAAGCTTCAGGAAACAGCTATTCTTCACTCTGCTGGCTTTATCTCTGCCTTCAGGTATTAGTATAAAACCTTACAGAAATAACCCTTGCACCCCTCTTCATGAGGGCATCCCACCCACTTTCACCAACCTTCTCCATGCTGGGGTACCATCAGGAGAGTCCTTCCGCTGGAAAAAAAGCTCACTCCAATGAAACAGGGCATCTTCTACAGCACTTGAAGCAAGCCTGAAGAAAACCCCCTTCTACTCTGGAAGAGAGAAGGAGCTTGACCTTAATTGCTGCTTAATTTTTATATTACACTCCCATCATTCACTGCTATTGACAAGTCAGCTGTGATTAATCATACATGATTGCATAAACCAAGACACACCACAAAATAATAATTAGTAGATTAGCATATACATGTGACATTGCATTCTCAGAAACACTTTGCAAACATTAACTAATCAGGGTTTCTTAAACTCATTTCACCTGTCTCTCACCTAGCTCCTTCCTTTCCATTTCTCCTCGTCTTTGCTCAGCTCTTGCTTGCTTGCAGGGAAGCTCCTTTCTCTCCCAGCTGTAAGAAATATTTGATTCTGCCCTTTCAAACCACATCTTTCTACCCTACTCGCTCCCTCATCTCTTTTCTCCTTTTCACCCTCAGGCATCCTTGTTCCAATTAAAGAACCCAGCTAGAGCAGCTGAAAGAGGCCTAAATAGCCTAATGAACAGTGAGATGTAGCTAAAGAGGTATTTGTGGCTTTACGATGAGGTTAGCAACAGAGGGGAAAAGAAATATGAATGACAGAGAACAGGGTAAGGCATGTTTGCCTAAGAGTGAGGACAGCAGAGAGCTGGGCAAAAGAAAGAATTAAGATAGAAGAACTGTGCCCATTAATGTTTGTCTTTTCTTATCAAGAAGGTTTCAGGTGTGGCAAGTTCTCTTGCTGCAAGCTGCCCATGGAGACACAGCACCATGGGAGCCTGTAGCAAAGACCAGAAGCTGACACTGACAGACATGTCAAATGCGTGCAAATTCAGTAACTCAGGTTTCGTTCTCTATCACTTTCCAGATATCCACAGAATTGTAGTGAGAGGGGGATAAAATTCACTTTGTGCTCAGGAAAAAAGAAAAGGAAATTGTAAAATAAATACCAAAGATTTAAAATAAGACTTTTTTTTCTTTTTCTGGTCAATACGACATTTTTTTTAATCAATAACAATAGAAATTTCAAGGAGAGAGAAGAACCATTTCATTTGAATGCATTCCATGCACAAAATCAAAATACTATAACTTACTTGAGCATTAATTTTGACACAGCCATTTGAAAGTGTCTAAGAATCAAGAAAGTGAAGATGTCATCAAGCTTTTAAAGCAAGAGGATGAGGAGCCTCTGTCGCATCAGCTCAAGTCTGATACCCTGATGCAAGTGACTGTACAACACAACAGAGTAATCCATAGAGAAAGAAAGTTCAGCTGGGGATGCCAGACCCCCAGTGCCTCTGAGGAGATGCAGCAGTGGATCCCTCTTAGTTTCCCCCTTTGTGCTGCGATGTTTCCACACTTCCGCGTGCACTGTGGTCATACATAGGGTCCAGCACAGATTGTGTTTCTTTGCTTGTAATATAACTTGGCTTTTACACAGAAATTTGAGGGTTCCTGCGAGATGCTGCAGGCTGAGCAAACACCTAAGGTGAGAATTTGCTTGTGCTTGTGTACTAGGAGCTTTTGATGCTGGGTGCCTGATGGGCAGGTTTGAGGTAAAGGAGTCTTCCCAAAGCTGAGATTGAGTGGGGCCATTTTGTTTTCAACTCTCTTCCATGAGATTCAGTACCATTTGGTTTCCAGGAATAACCTGGGAATCTGACATAGGAAACCTCCTATTTTCCCAAGGGCCCATGATATTGGCTGATTACATCCCCCCTCCCCGCCCTCATCTTGTGTCCAAAGGCAGCTGTAGCTGTTCCTATGAGGCTTTGCATGCATTACAGCATTTTGGAAAACATCTTGGAACTCACGGAGAAGATGTTATGCAGACACACACAGAACAAGGGGAGGGGGGAAAGGAGGTAGAGGGGAATAGGGAAAAAAGAAACTTTGCAAATCCATTGCTATCTGCTCTTGCCAGGCAGCAGGGCAATGTGCTCTGAGCCTCCAGTATATGCAACTCTCCTCAAATCCCACTCACTTGTGGAAGTGTTCCCTGGTGACACTGAGAGTTACCAGCCCATGATGCTGCTCTTGTCCTCTGCCTTCCTAGGTGACTCCTGCAGCAGGTGGCTGGCTCTGCTGGCATCACACGCAGCCTGGAGGTCCATAGGTGATGTTCAGCCTGCTGCCTCCTGGCACCAACACAGCTCATCTGGGATCTTCCTCGTCTTCTGCATGGGTCTTCAGGCTGGACAAAGTCTCCAAAGGCACGCACAGGGCAGGCAGGGACTGTACAATAGAGCAGCATGTGCCTGTTTACACAGTGTAGTCCTGATGGAAAACCATGTGGGATGGTCCTGCTAGGAATGACTTCTGTTTTGCTGGTGGTGGGAAATAAGGAAAGTGCTGTGGTAAAGCCGGCTCAATAAATGACTTGCAGCAGAGTTAATGCAGGTGTGCTTCCTTGGCTGGGGCTTTATGTGGGGCAGGCAAGGGAGTGGAGCTGTGACTCTGAGGCAGGAAAATCTGGGATTGGTTCTGCCTTCCGCAGAAAACTGATTATTTGGAATTAATGTTAATAAATGTAGCTTTCTTCTCCTATACTTACACCCCCTTCTCCCACCCCTTACACAAAGACTCCCTGCACGCTGCTGGCTGATTACAGTAACCAGCACAAAACAAACCTTTTTCCTCTCCTTTGTGTCACATACACCCGATGATACAAACCCTTTATCCCTCTTGCCATGGCTGACACGCCAGCCAGAGCTAACAATCTTCACTTGGCAGGGATTTCCATGTGAAAGGAATGTTTTGAAGAAAGCCCGTGGGCCGGAGCCAAGGTAAAAGCTCCTCACTCCCTCCAGCAAATGCTGCTTTTCCAGCGTGAAAGCTGGAGCCACTGCCCTCCAAACGGCTGTTCCCATGGATTTGCCCCAGGTTGGAGCCTGTCATCTTCACAGCAGGAGCAGAATGAGGGCTTTACAGTGGGATGAGGATCGCCAACAGGACGAACATTGTTTCTCCATGAAGGAAAACAAACTTTGGTCCGAGGTTTCGGCCAGCAACGGCTTTCTAATGCAAACAGCGCTCAGTCACTTTGCTGTACAGCGTATAAAGAGCTGTCAAGGGGAGGAAATGCCAGGTAGCGAAGGGTGACTTAGCCTAGCAGGGTGATGTATAATCACAGGCAGCGGCTGGAAGCTAAATCCAGGTGATTTGAAGTGCAAAGCAAGGTACATTTTGAACAGTTACCCATTGAAATGAGCTGCCAAGGGGTGAAACTGGGTGGGTTTCTTTGGCTCAGATTTCTCAGATCCAGATGAGTTGCCCTTCCCTGCATCAGAAGTTATTGCAGGGAAGAAAAGCAGGTATGAGCGAGACTTGTTGAGTTGCAAATAGCCTCGCATGGGGTGAGCACTGCAATAGAATGAAGCTTTGTAGTGCCACGGTTTCAGCAGGGATATTGGAAATGACCGGTATTGGTACTGCAACCCTTTCAACTGGAGCCATCAGTCAGATTCAGTGTCTTGCCAACAACATCCCTTAGGAGGGGAAGCAGGCAATGGAATTGGGAAAGTCTTCACACAGCTTGTCCCCGAGCACAGGAGGAGTCACACAAGAGCAGTCAGTGACTTTACTGTTGAGCCAAAGCCCTTCCCAGTCATCTCAGCAACAAAAAACCCCCTCTAGGTTTTCACTAGGAGTATGCCATAAGCAGCACCATCAGATTTTCTGCCTCCTCTTCAGTGCATCTTTCCTTAAAATACATGCAAAGCCGTACCCCAGAAAACTCTCATCCCTGAGTTTGCCTCCAGATTTTAGGGCAAAACTGCCGGGTTTTTTGCTCAGTAATTCTTACTGTTTCAGCCATCCATTCCTTAAATCACAGCAGCTTCCTACTTTCACGTGGAGTGAGGAAGAGGCAACTACACTTCTTAGCTCCCACAGGCTTCACCCACTGGAGCCGAGCCACGCACACAGCACTGACTGAGAAGCTCGGGCGACAGCAGCAGCAGCAGTAGGTGGATGGCTGCTAAAATAGCCCAGCACATTTTGTGAACCATGTGGGCAGGAGCACCACCAGGTGCCAGGCTGCCAAGCAGCTCCCTGCTGATGTCCCTGTGCACCCATCAGCATCAACACACGGAAGGTGCCTGTCATGAAGGTGAGATCCTGTGACAGGATCTGCGCTGGACAGGAGGATGTCGGAGCATCAGTTACTCTGTGTGCTGCTGCTGTCACCCCACTGCACATGTTGCCTATCCCCTCTTGCTGCGAGCTGTTCTGATGCTGACGGAAGGCACAGGGGCTGCGGTGGGCTCAGCCGATGGCACTGCAGCACACGCCTTCTAACGCTTTCTGCTGTAACTGGGACGAGCAACGCAGCCGGAAGCGGCTTTAAAGGCAACTGCCCT
>WYDI02029556.1:0-25237 GCA_009867235.2 Psittacus erithacus | reverse complement strand
GCACACGCCTTCTAACGCTTTCTGCTGTAACTGGGACGAGCAACGCAGCCGGAAGCGGCTTTAAAGGCAACTGCCCTTACACAGGGATTTAAAGCGCACATTACCCCTTCCTGCCCTTCTGATTTAGGGCATAGAAGTTGGCTTAAGCAATAAACATAGGTGGCAAAAGCTGTAACTGCGCGGCAGCTGAGATTTATCGTTCTGCGCGCTAATTGCAATAAATACCCTTTTGTCTGTAGGACCCGGGAGGGGAGAGGATCCCTGAAGCTCCCCGCATGCCTTAGCGCCCACCGAAGCTCTGCCGGGTGCAACCCCGCGGGGCTGCGGGAGCACGGGGTGCCGGACCCGGCTCCCAAGGCGGCTGGAAGGGAAGCGCCGGGACGCCACCGCGGGGCAACAGCGCCGCGCTGTGGCCACCGCTCGCAGTGCGCCGGCACGGACGGCACGGAGAGGCGGTCTGGGTGGGGGGGGTTATCCGGGCTCTAGCTTTACAGTAAACTTCAGCACATCATGAATAGTCATCAGCAAATGGGGGTGAGCTTTCCTTTTTCTGACTCGACAGCTGCTGAACATAGGTCTATGAACCACCCGTTACTGAAAGGGGCATTTCTTTTCCTAACGTTAACATTTCTATTGTTGTTTTGTCATCCCACTTGTTTTATTGTGAATTACAGCTGAAAGGCTCTTTCCCGGAAAAAGATTCCTTTCTGTAGGGGAAATTTGGTTATTGCAAGCTTTCTGTGGGCAATTATTCAGACCATCCTCAAAGCAAACTTCTGCTTGTGTGGCTGATGTTGTTCTGTGCTGGTGGTCATGAACTATGGATGTTAGTTCACTGGCCCTGAAAGAGATTATAGATTACCTTCAGTATGTGTAATCACTTGAACCAAGGTTTCCATGCCATCTCCTGCCACTTGTGCGAAGGGGGGGCTCTTTCTTTTGGACAAGCTAGCACAGATGAAATACCCCACACAGAAACACTGCTAGTCATCACACACCGTGTTTTCTGCCATCATGACATTGGCCAGGCAGAAGGCAATCAGGCGCAAATAGATGTGTCCCACTCAGGTATAACAATCACACGCACAAAGGCACATTTCCCCTCTGTGACCCCTAGAATCCTTGTGTCTCTTCATGCCGGCATCCAGGCAGCCTGGTACCCCTTGTTCCAACCCTCCCACCCCAGTTCGCAGATAACCAGATACTCCTCACCCTTTTAGCCCCTGTGCACCCTGTTCCCTCCACTCCATCAGCCAAGGGCTCCTTATCTCCACAATGATCTCCTGAGCTGCCTTTTGTCTCCAACAGCTCATCGCCCTGCCCCTCACCTGCTGGATCAGCTGAACCTGCATTGGGAAAAAGAGTAAAAACTGAACTCTGGGAATAATTAAGAGTTCGGAAAGCTTTCAAGTTCAAACATAAATAAAGGGGGGCAGGAGGCAGGGAGAACTGCATATTTCTTTTGATTAATTCCTTTCCTTCCCACCCCAAAGACCGTGCGGTAAATAGAATGAAGTACAGTCCTGACAGACACAAACCTTGACTGTCTGTTTATAGATGGCGTGAGTGCCAATATTCCAGAGGGACTATGCAAAACGAATCTGTCAGTGAATCAGAGCACATGTTACGGAGTGTGAAGGTACATGCTTCACATTAAAAACAAATCCTTCAGAATGTGCAGAATACCCTAAATCTACATCTGCCGCACTAGTTATTTCTATTACGTTCTTAAAATTCATCCCGAATTTTATTTTCCATATCTTGGAAGTGTTAGATCTGCAAAACAGTATTATAACTGCAGCTGTTGTGAAGCTCAGCTCTGAATAACTATGTAGCTGAATGCTGGCCGGAATTCTGATTCCCACCCATGAATATTTTTCCAACCATCTTTTGGAAGCTGCCCCTTTTAAGAAACCAGCTAGCTGAGAAACCCACATTGAGAACCCCCTACCACTACCGTGAGCACCGATACCTACCACATTTCGGGGTGATCAGAATATGCCACTTTTTCCCACTTGACTCTTCACAGCTCCCTTGTCATCTTCTCCTACTCTCCCCCTTCAGTTCCACCAAGCCCCTGTGTTACTGCTGCTGCTTCTGCTTCTACACCACCAGCACGCTCAAAGAGCAACATTCAATGCCAGAGATGACACAGCCATTAGAATGAATTGCCAAGAGCAGAAAGAACCCTAATATTGCCAGGCAAATGACCGGTTTTTTGGTATCCTTTGTCACCATCACTACCTCCAGACAAAGGAAACAGACTTGAGGAGCGTTTACGCTGTACAGTGATTTACAGTGTAAATTCTGAGTAAGGTCTCTGATCACACCGGAATGCAGTAATCTGCATTACTAGGCAAATACAACACAAAAGAAACGTGTCCAATTATGAGATATGGTTTAGTATCAGCTAATAGCCCTGTTGACTGGTTGGTTGGGGTTTTTTCCATAATGAGTTACAGCTACATTACATACAGTCACTTGCACTGGTTTGTCGTTTGAAAGCCAGACGCTTTTCATTCTAATTAGTGTGCAAGTTTGTGTCTGCAATCCAACAACAAATTGAAACACTTGAATTGGTTTTCACCTGCACAAAAATGAGCGCAGGTTGGAGCACAGCAAAAGCCAAACCCTTTTACTGTTAAAGAGCTACGGAACAACCCAGTTCTGCTCCATCTAATGCTATTTTTACATGGAGGTGGAAGAGAAGACAACTGAGCATTTCTTCTGTGCTCCCACACATCAACGCAGCTGGAAGCTGTTGCCTTCCTCTGGTTGGGCTTTGCCACTTGAAATAGAATAAAACATTTTAGCTTAGCACTCCTGTTTTAGCTTGGCACTCCTAACTCACAGCTCTTCCTACAGGACTTTGCCTGAACAAATCCGTTTGCTTGGAAAACAGTTCAGCCCTTTCCCACTCTCAGGCTGGAGCTAACAGAACCAGCCAAAAGCATCAGCACAGCTTCGCTAGGAAGGGCTGGAAAATATTCTTTTCTCTGACTTCTCAAAACCAAGGTCCCTTGTGTTTGCTAAAGTTTCTTATATCGTTGCTTTTTCTCCTCAGGCGCGTATTGCAAGCGGGCAGACAGACCACCCTGGCCTCTACAGTTCCCCAGGGCTCAGAGCAGAGGGGACCATCCCCTCGCCCTCAGATCCACAGCAGGTCACCATCCCCTCACATTTTTGCTGCCACTTAGTCTCCTGCAAGACATTTAGAGGGATCAGCACCTGGACCAAGCAGCCTGATCCCAGGCAAAGCCTTGGTTTCCTTTGTACCCTAGCATCACCAGGAAAGCACAGAATGGATTGCTCTGAAGTTCATACATTCTCCTACTACAGCAGCCAGGGAAGGACTCCCCACAACAGCTGTAGGCAGCGTTAGCATTCCACTTGCATGTCAAAGCCTGTTGATACTTTTGGGGCAGACAATAGCAGTTCTCTCCTACACAGCAGGGACTCAAAAGGAAAGCCACTCACTTCATGCTGAAAAGTTGCTTTCCTGACCACACCTCCCTGCATTAAGGCATTATCTACACACAGAGTAATAGCGTTAGATAAATACTACAATTACAGGCATATAAACTTCTCTGTGCTGCCCAGGTCACAGTGTCACATTCACTCCAGCATTCAAACCTGGTTTTCAGATCAACAGACATGCTCCACAAAGCAGCTTCACCCTAGTGTGGAAGATCTTGCAGAATCATTATGAATGCTGTGAGAGTGTTTCCTGGGCGCATGCAGAAAGCACACTTAACACATGCTGCTGAAGGACAGGAACAGAGGGTTTTATTTGCCATCAAGCAAATACATAGGTAGCAGCGCTGTCAGAGGTGCACCAGCAACCCAGAGAAAAAGGTCAGGCAAGGAGCTGTGTGAATAGGGGATGCTTCAGGGATAGCGTGAAATTAGAAAAAGAAAATTACTTGATTAATGGAAAATGTTATTTTGGCTCAGAGGAAAAAGGGTCACTCTGTCTGTACATTAAATATGAGAACAAGTGCATTTGGACACACCATTTGACTTACACAAGACAGCAATCAACAGTGCTACTGCAAGAGCTTGCAACATCCAGTCTAGGACTGCTCCTTGAGGGCTGCAGCTGAGATATTCCACAGAGCACCAAAGCTAGAGGGTAGGAGAGTGGGCAATGCGCGAGTCAATAAGAAAACCAGAGACAGGCCACATATGCATCCAAAGGAAAGAAAGAGTGCAACAAAATGAGAATTTGAAATTAAAGCACACCAAATACCACTAAGTCAGAAGCACAAAGTTAATCCCGTAGCTTCCACCTGCAGAGGTCAAACAACACCACGAAAAAGTAGTTAGAAATCCATCCAGCAGCCCTTCACTTTAGGCCTGGGATCTGAAGCTGTACATTTCTGGCCCAATTTTACTTATGTTCAAAAACTCTGATACTAGAAAAAGCATACCTTTACAGGCAGTAGAACATACAGTACTCACTTTTGTACCTGGCAAATCTACCTAAGCTAGTTAGGACTTGCCAGATTAAAAATAGACATTGCAGATTTGAAGTGTGGCAGGTGACTCTAGCAACCACTCTCTCCCACATGAAAGAATACTCCCAAATGGATGCAGGACAGACATGCAAGCCATTTTCTTACTGGAGTGAACTACAGTCCATAGCGCAGCAGAGGACTCTTCATGTTAACGATGCTGCAGTAAGCAGCACACAGTGGCTCAGAGAAGCAGAAACTTTCTTGAAACCATTGGAAAAATGGGAGCAACTCTCCAGGACCACCCTTTCCTTTTGCACACTGAAAACATGAGGGATCTGTGACCACGGAGCGTATTGCTCACTTGCGGGGATACTGGGAGCAGAATTAATCAATAAGCGAAGCAGAGAGCTCAGAATTTCCGCCTTTTGTAGCTAAATCTCTCTTTTGTAGAGGAAAAATAAAACCTAAACCCATACTAAGGGAAACAACCTGGAAATGGATCCAGTACGCAAGTTAAAGGGGTGAGAACCGGAATATAATCAAAGTAAAACCATTTTTCTTTTAAGCCTATTCCTTAATTTTTAATGTTTTACTGCAAGCAGGTAGGAAAGTACAAGGCCTCTGATTCTCTATGGCCTTCCACAGGGCGAGTGAGGCCAAGGGAAGCACACAGTGGGATACTCCATGTGCTTTCTGCTACAAAGCCCAGATCTCTCTGAGAACAAGTGCATTAGGCATATGTAGCTGTCTAAAACACTGCATAGGGAACTGCACCACCACCATGTAATTACAACATGGCATAGTTACTAATTAAACTTACAAATGTATTAAATGCTTCTGCCTTCCAGGCCATGAGAAATTACAGCTTATTGCTTTCTGCAGCAGGAACCAGTACATTGCAACCAAGCCGCAGGACACTTTTGCTTAGCAACTTTCTACACATGGAGACACACACCCAAGGAGCGTGTTTCAGGATAACCAGACACTGTTACCTCTGCCCAGGGCTGCTGGAGGACAGGGCTGGTGGTCTTCTCAAAGGAGCTGCAGAGCCGTCTCTTGTGTCACGGAACCACCAAAAGGGATCATCTACAAACCAATTTCTCCCTGTGGAGCCCTCGATTACTTGGAGCCCGCACTCTTCCATAGCAGTGTCAGCTGGCTGCCAAAGTTTGTCAGCTACTGGTTGCGAGCATCCAACTTCCTTTTGGCTTGAATCAAAGCCCTCCGTGATGTATGTAAAAGCATTAGAGCAAACATGGTGTTCGCACTCCTAATGCGAGATTGCTTGCGGTTGGTTTGTTTCCCTGATGCAAAAGCCTCTAACAGTGTTTTAATTAGAATGCTTTAACAGAAGATATTTATAACCTAATCAGTTTACTGTCACCACTCGGTGTACCAGTGACACTGCTTATGCATACAGGGCCTGGTTTACCAGCCAGCTGTAACCAGGTGGCATGCTGGGCTGAAGCAAGTGATGTCTTGTCAGTCACTTTCTTCTCACTGATGCTGCAGCACTCACAAGCTGGGCTCTCTGACTGTAAAACCTGATAGATTCATAACATCATCCCAGTTTGGGTCAATAATATAGAAGACCAACTAGCACTGAAATTCAGCTCACCCAGGGAAGATTTTGCTCTTCTCTTCCTCTGAAAACTCTCATCTTCACTATTAAGCCTTCACTGACATCAAAGTAAATTGCCTATTATTCTCCTGCCCCTGGCAGAATCCTTTCCCTTTATGTCTAGGGAAAGCCATTGCTGGAAGAGAGCTGGAAAGATACTTTTATGATGATTATAGTAGCCGCAAAGTCACACATACCGTGGCAGCACTTGTATCTATCAGTTTCCGTTGCAGGCTCAGCAGCACCAACACAGGTTTTAATGTAGAAATCGGTCTGCAGACAGCCAGGAGAACCCACGGCACCCCAGTTCAGCCACATTTCAGAGTGGCACCTGCCAGGAGCTGGCAATACCCTACAAGATACAGGAGACTCATGGAAGGAGATTTTGGGGACACAGCTGGAGACATGCGTAGAAAGGAGGTGCTCCTTGCCAAAGGGAGCACAGCTGAGGGACCCCCATTGAGGAGGAGACAACCCTGAGGGACCGCAGCCAGCCCACACTAGCGTAGAAACATCCCTGAGGGACCACGGCTGACTGGCTGCCCATGCCAGGGCAGGGACCCTGAGGGACTGAGGGTAACATGTCAAAAGCAAGGAAAGGGGAGATCAGGAAGGTGTTTGACCGAAGCTGACCCTAGGAAGGGAAAGCAACAGGGTTTTTCTAAGTGGTTATTTTCATTTGTGTTCTTTCTTCTCAACCCTCAAATCAGCAATTAAACCTTCACGTTAAATTCAGCCACGTAAACATTCCTCAAGTCAAGACATTTTTGACCATGACACTTAATCCCAAGTTAAGTTCACCCTTACTTTAGAAGGCTTCCATCTTAGTTTATCCTATTGTACATTAATCTTTTACAGAGATGCAAATCCAACACACACGAAGCACTAAGCAATAACATCAGGCATCAACAAAGCAGGTAATTAAAGTCTTTCAACATCACATTCCTTTACATCGCCTTAGTAGTCAGTGGCTAAGATGCAACAGGTAAATTCAGTCCTTATAACCCCTCTAGCTGAGGCATAAAAGGTGGGTACGTTTCAGTCTTTGCCAAACTATAGCTGAAGAGGATGCTTACACCACTATCACCCTCTGAAACAGGCTGGTAGAGAGAGCTCATAGGTTGGTCACTGTCAGTCCATCCCAGATGCAATAATGCATGCCACAGATTCAGTTGAAAGCTGAAGGGTGAATTGAAAATATTTAGATCCTTTCAGTGCCATAACAACTATTTCTAGTAGCAGTGCTTAAAGTATTCACATCTCATAAGATGAAATTTGGAATTTCAGATAAAAACAGCTATTTTTCTGAGCATTTCAGATGCACACAAGGCAGGAACTAACTGAAGACAAAGCTGGTTTCTGTAATAAAACTCCATAGTGAAAACACCAGAGTAAAATCCTAATGTTCAACTCAATACATCACGCTAATCTCCAGAATGGGATTTTCTCACCACTAATCTTGTTAGAGGCAGGGCACTGTGCAAATATATCTAAACCCATAATTACTGAAGAGATATTAAAAGGATCAATTTATTTCAATAACAAATGCAAACTCTGAGAAGAATTCATTGCTACTCAAAATCCAGCCATGCAAGAAATAATACTAATGAGCTGAGAAAAAGGAATAGATGAACAGGTACTGACATGAAGTCTTATGCGTGTTGCTGGTAAAGGGGAGCTGACAATTACTCCATTTAAAATGCAATTCTAGCGAGGGGAATGCTAGAAAGTGAGAAAAAGACTTGTTAGAAATATGCATGTACATATACACACACACATTTAAAAAGGCATGATGATGAAAACTGCTTTAATTTAGCCCAAAGGAGGCTATAATACCATTTTCAACACCCTTAAGCTGTGTTTACATTAGCCAACAGTGCTGTGCAACAGGAGCATGAAACAGCTGTGGTTGAGACGCTGCCAGCACACAAACTATACATATGTTGTGGGGGTTACTGCCAGCTAGCTCCAGGCTGGTCCTGAGGACTGACTGTCATGCAGTGTGCCTTACGTACAGGGCTGGAGGATCCCTCTAGTTTGGTTCTGTCAGAAGGGAACTCAGAATGCATACTCTAAAGCTGCTCTGTAATGGGAATCAGAACACACTGGTTGTGTGCATGGCAGCAAACATGACATTTTCTTCAAAACCAGCCTCCTGACTTGCACTAAAACGCATTGTGGAAGCACTCAGAACACCACTGGTTCACTCTAGGACAAAACCAGCTAGATAGAGCAGCAATCTAATCGCAACACTCATTGCCTAGAAGATCCAATGAAAATGAGGGGTATCTAAAATAGCCTTTTCGGTACAGTGAGCTTTGATAGCTGTCAAAACAGAAAGCAATAACATGGTTTTCCATATGCTTGTGAGCTTCTGCAATTTGCTAACAGGAAAAATCAAGCACTTGGTTTGCTATTTTGGAATGACTATTCAAACAGCACGCTTGGAGTTAGCTGGGCTGCTTCAGTTGATATTTGCATACCTGTATGTTCACTGCTCCTTAATTTCACAGGCATTACACTGAAAGGAATTCCTGGTGCCTCAGCTGAGACACAAAGAGCGGATGGGATCTGCACTGGCCACAGGATGTGCTTCTTTGCTGGAGATGAAAGTTTGTATGTTACAAGAAAAGACATTGTCACACCATATTATTTGTGAGGAGCAGTTTGAGATACAAGAAGATAGAAATGCTAACATGCAGAAGACAGCTGTCATGAATAGGCCAAGTATCTGTTGTTATTTTTACTACAGGAGCTGCTCCCACCACCACCACCCCATTTGTTTGTGTAGTTGAGAGGATGTAGAGTATCTAGGTCTCCTCAAACAAGTCGCAACACAACCAAAGGCTGAAAATGCCTGTCCAGAGAGCTGAGATACTGTGATCCATCTACATACGAGAGGCAAAGAAAACAAATGACAGAAATGTTGAAGATACATTAAAAGGAACTCTGAAGCTTAACTAAGCTGAAAGAAGCATCTCCTCACTGTTTTCTACCCACCACCTGTGAGTTTTACTCAGTTCTCCAATTCTTACAGTGCAGGAGATGGAGAGTTGCTATGCCCTGCTACCACCTCTGCTGGCGTAGGAGCCCTAGTCTCCTTACTCATTCCTTGCCTGAAAGCTGCTCCTGCCCATTATTAGGAACAGAAACTATGCTTTTTCTTCTTTTGAGGTTCTTGGATCCAGCCATCAGGCTTGTGGCAGACTTTGGCAGCTCTGTAGGGAAAAAGCTCCGAGATAAAAGATGAGCCTCCCTCTTGTTCTGTTAAATCACAGTCAAGCTGTTAAAAATCACCGTTTCCTTTCTCCCCACAACCTCATGGGAAAATGCTGGCTAGGCACCAAAACCTCATCTAGATGAGAAGATTTGGCTTTTACCAGTTCTAAAATGCACATACACCATGATGTTATTCCCCTTGCAAGTACACTCTCAGAAGGCAGAGAAAAGGTGGGTGTGCACGAGTTACATGTCCCTTGCAGAGATTGCCAGGAAGCCGCCTTATTGCTGTAATGTTTCCCTCTACAACCCTAGAACTTCCTGAGTATCACAGCTTGAAATCACCGATGGGCAGAAATCTTTAACACATCCTTCAGATCCTTATTAAGGGCTGAGGAATTGCCTTCAAGCCTTCAAGCCTTCCTTCTCATTAAGGCAAGGGAGCCACTGGCGGTGTCAGGATATTTGGTAGCCAGCAAGGAGGGATAAAGCAAGCGCTTCCAACCCTGCCTCCAGAGCAAACCTCCAGCGCTTGCGCCTGCATCAGAGCACGGTTTAATCAAGCGCACAACTCCAGGCAAGCAATGATTCTGCCACCAGGTGTCACCAAGAGGCCATTATGCCTGCTGAGGCTGAACCAAGCCTCCTGCCCTCCTGCAGGCAGGGCAGGGATGGTTACAGCACTGTTATCACCCCTACACTCAAGCGAAGTCGTTCCTTTCTACTAATACGAGCTGCAAATGAGCTTAAGAAGGAGGATTCCTTGCAATCGACTGGCATCACTGCGCATTCCAGGTTTACTTATGTGGCGTACAGGCTAATTAACCTTTACAGTGAGAAGCTTCACTTCACATCAGTCACAAAGTGAAACTCAGAATCTCTGATTAAGGATTTTAACACCGGTGGGAGTGTGGTCAATACATAAAAAAATCTGCTCTTTAATATCTTCTCCTCCTCGATGAATGAGGTGAAACCAAAATCCTTTGAACACTGAAGTGCATCGCATGAGCTAAAACCCAAACCCTATGATTTTTGGCCTCTTTACTGAAGGCCTGTATTTGTCCTTTCACAGAGCTTGGCTACCTTGCACATTTTAACGTCCTCAAACACTTAGGGGAAAAAGAAAAAGCTATCAATATAGATAAGTGACTGAAAGAAATAATAAGCAATGCTTTTAAAGACAAACAGAAGTACCTCATGACAAGGGAACATGGAAAATATCCTGCCATAACAAAGTCAATTAGAACAGGAACAAAATAAAAGCAGAACAATAAATAAATGCTGAAGTTAATCACCTGGAATGCCTTACTTAGCTACTTATGTCATTCATGGGCTTGTAAGCCCCTCTTCACTGAATTCCTAATATGAGCATGCATTAGAGGAAACAGTAAAAAAGAATGTGGCATTGCTTACGCATCTTTAGACTCCACTCTAATAAATATGGGTGACTTTTTAAAACCAATGTCAAAAGTATATAACATTTGTCCAAAAAACTGGGAATGAGAGAAAAATTAATATTCCAACCAAACGTTCTACTCCAGCTCTTCACATGGAACAGTTGAACCTGCAGAGTGCTCTTGCTTTAGTTTGAAGAGATCAAGAAACCAGTCACGAGCTGAAAACAATTCAATTAAGCTACATGAGGAGGACTGTAGGTCCTCTGCAGCCAGTGTGAGCTATGCTACTGCTTGCAAACATTTCAGGTGAGAAAACTATCACAATTCCGAATCCTCTTCCTCAAGCCACTGATTTAATGACTGAGATAATTCTGCATGACACTAAATTTGTAAACTAAGACACTGAAGCTAATCCAAGATGTGAAAAAGTCTTTTCAGCAGCAATGAAGAATCTTTCCCTTTTGAAAGAGAAAACACCTGAAATAAGCATTGGAGTTTTGAAGTTCAGGGTACTGGATGGAGGAAACAGTCAAACTGACAGCTCGCTTAATGGTGCCTTATGAAACATTAGGAAAAACAGGCAGTGAAGTCTGCAAAGGCAACGCTCATCTACCTTTGCAATTTTAGGTGAAAAAATACAACCTAGCAAGTATTACGATGGAAATTTTCTTCCTTATGATAAAATTTCTTCCTTGGCTTATTAAGCAAGCAGGACATGGATGAAGAATATTAGACATTCATTACAAATTCCTAAATACACTTATCATAGAACTATAGAACAGTTTGGGTTGGCAAGGACCTTCAAAGATCACCTCATCCAATCCTCCTGCAATGAGCAGAGACATCTTCAACTAGGCACTGATGAAATCACTTCTGTAAAGATTTCAAGGTTTTTCTGGCTGTACTGCATTTAAACAAGTCCTAACTATTCCCTTAAAGTCAAAGCTAAGCTAAAAGTACCTTCTCAAATTTACCCTGCAGTTAGTGTTTTTCTAGTCTTAAACAAAGTAAATTCTGAACGTGACAATGATTTGAAAGACATTCAGTTTGCATTCTGAACTCCCAAGTAAGGATACTTATCATAAACAATAATCAGAACACCACAAAAAATATCTGTGATATCCCCTGGAGCATTACTGCAGCTACAACCTCACAACTCTCACATGGCACAAAACAAACATGCTTCTACAAACACAAAATGTCAAGGAGCAGAAGCACTGCCGCTTCTCTGCTTCCCATGCAACCTGACGGCAAAGAGGTTAATGGGCGCTCACTGGTGGGGCAGCAGCTTCTAAAACCCAGCTCTACCTCCTTGCGAGGTGGAGAGCCTGAATGATCATTACAGAACCGGAATCCTTTTTTCCAACTGGAAACAAAATGCATTAGAAGAGATGAATATGTTTTCGAAAGAGGGAATGCAGACCTGTGAGAAAAAGGGGAAGATGTATCACAGGATAGAGTCACACCAGATAATAACTGCAAAACCACAGTTGCTCAGCATCAGCTGGCTGTCAGCACCTAGCAAATATTCAGGTGGTAAAAGCCTAAACAGCAGCCTTTTCCTGCATTTTGCAGCAGCCTGGGATAACTGCTGCTCATGAGCAGCCATCAACTGCTCATCAACTGCCGATACCAGCTGCTCTGTGGTAACTACAATTTAAAGTAACCTATAAGCACACATCAAAATTAGCTGCTGCAAAAATCAGTCACCATTCAGCACCTAATGAGCACAGATAATGTACACAGATTTTTAACAGCCTGATCAACTATGCAAGAGTAGCAACTGCACCAACAGGTCATCAGTAGTCATACAGCACCTACTCCACTCTGCAATGGAATAGGGACTTACACAGAGGTCACAATGCTGTGACAATTCAGTATTTTCTTGCATATTTTGTGCAGAAGAACTGAAGGAGTAAGGACAAATTCATGAGGTACCAGCCAGGTGATTTACCACAACGCTCCTTGTATTCAGCATTCTGAAGTTATCAAGTGTAAGCATTTGGAATGTAAGAATTAACAAGGACTCCTATTTGAACACTTGATTAATCTCATAGAAACTCAAGTTATCACCAAAAAACAACCCCAATTCTCATCTCTGTTCCTTAAGCTGACACTAGTTCTTGTGTGGTCAGCTGCTTTGGAGAGCTGCTCAGCCTGAAGGGTTTCTGATAGTGAGCGAGGTTTCACTGGATCAGCCCCCATTCCCCCTTGTTCAGAGTTACTGCAAGCATTAATGCCGATACAAGAAGAAAGCAAGACATGTTTGCATGGGGGAAGGGAAGCATCCACACTACATCAGCTTAAAGCAGTAATGAATATAACGCCATTAGTCACGTTCATATTTAACACGCTGACTAAAGCAATACCTATGCTGCCAGTTACAAAGTACAGTTCTGCGAAGTATTCAGTTGAATTAGACTCTCATACTCAGTGTTGAAAAGGTATCTACTTAGGCCTTTAGGCAGGGTTTTGTCCTCACCTGAAGAGGAAAGCAATTCTCAACATATGAGGAAACTGCTTCTTCCACATTTTAAATTTGGGTTGATTTTTCTTTATTATACCTCAGGAACTGAAGAAGCCACAACTCAACTGTGGATTGGGAAAGAACATTTCAACAAGGTATATGAACTTTTGCTTAGAAAAGAAATAACTTTAGATATTCTTAAAGAGAACCCACAATCCAGACTGATCGAAAACATCAGTTTTGTGCATCTCTGAATCTTCTCATTCCCCTTCACCCACCCGTACTTTTACCACCTGTCCTCTTTGACAAAGATGGGAACAGTTTGGTTTTGATACATTACAGGGAATGTTTCCATTCGCACAACTTGTATCGGTGAAGCTATGAAACAAAACTCACAGACAATTCAAGCAAGCCGTGGAAAAAGAAGTTTCATCTCATTTTATCTCTGATTCCTTATAAGTAATAAAGTAAAAAATTAAACTTCTACAATCGTAACAATTTCAATTATTAACTAGTAATTGGATAATTCATATCACTTGTCATGGTAACAGCCCAGTGTTAACAAACGGACCTCTAGTCAACGTAATAAAGCTTCACTGAACAAATAAAATTCTTATTTTGAGAAAATACACAAAAATCACAGCTATTATATTAAAATCTTTGTTGGAAGCATATACAAAATAATTATCAACACATTTGGTTCATACAGTGCTGCTTTAAGTCATGAAATCAACTACTTCATCCAAGCAAACCAGTGCTAGAAATGGATGCAAGGACAACCCTCTCAAGTTTGTCTCCTCTGGGTCAGACAGAATAACAGAGTTGGTCTGTATTCATTACAAAGTTGGAGCCATAAGGTAAAATGAAAGGAAGCTATCAATGCAAAGAAAAAAAGCAACCAACTTTCCCTGCAGTATTCCATAAAGCTATTTCTGGTTTTCTGTGACAGAACCACATTTAGAACACAAATGGCAGCAATCTCCATTCACACTATTTTACCTGTTCTCAACAAAAACCCCCTAAAGCACACATGGATTTCTTGGGACTCAGATGTTCATTTAGACGCTCACCGATTCCAATTTCAAAAAGCCAGACACAATGACTTCTTGTTACAATTCAGGTAAGAGTTTAAACTGGTGACCTGAAAAGAAGCAACCTAAAGCTTGTGAACCCCAAGTCATCCGGCTCATTGCAAAGTGCTGTCAACCCATATTTAAATGTAACTATGTTTTGTAATCAAGAATAATCAAACTCCATTCCTAACTACAGTACAAAATTTTAAGTAACACTGCAGTATTTGTTAGCTCATGCAAAGGTGCCCAAAAGCATCAGCTGTATATATACTTCAGACTGCATCTCTGTTTGTCAACCAGCAATTTGGATTCAAAAAAGAGACAGCATCACATGGCTGCAACCACTCCTCCCTTGCTCAGTCACTCAGCTGAGGAAAAATTGCTCAGAATTTCTGAGGTTCAAACACAATCAGTTCTTTCCCATCATATAGCTCTTGCAGTTGGTTTGACTCATATTTTATGGAGGGTTTTTCAATTTGCATCCCAGGCTCCAGAGCATTCTGTCCAACTATTTTAAGACTCATAACTTTTATTTTCCAGGTATTCTCCCTAATGGGGCAACTAATGAGTCCAAAAATTTGTTCAAAGATACCTAAACAAGAGTTGCCTCTATGTACTGTGCCAGCCACTGCCACCAGCACTAATCCATGCGGAGATATGGCACATTTCAGTCCGCTGGCATGCAAATTTGGGTTGAACAGAAGATATTCTTCTTTAACCAAGGAGAGCAGACGAAGGCTCACCATTTCTGCACCAACATATTCTTCCATGTTTTTTTCTAATGTGTTATAGGAGAACTTCATTTTGGCATCATCCCAAAAATGCTGTGGTCCCCACGTTTCTTCAGATTTTACTCCCAAGGGATGTTGAGAATTCAGGAGTTCAAAGAACCACTGACAGAATTCTTCTCCTAGATTATGAATATCATCTTGCAGTGACTTTTGGCTGTCTTCATGACTCTGCAATCAAGCACACGTTTTTTCTTAGAACTACTTAGCTTTAACATGTGAGATTACTACTTAGAACAACGAAATCATGCAAATACTTATGTTTACATTCCAAGACTTCAAGTGTTCTGAGACAGAGTGCCTGAAGAGAAACAACAAAGCACAATCTTCTTTTTAAGATCATAATTATCTTGTCTAAGCAATCAGGGCAGGTGTTTTGATTTACAGTTAGCATAGTCCTTCGCTTTGTCTTGGTCTGCAATTTATAAACAAAGGGGAAAATCCTGGTTCTACTGTAAAAAGGCAGAAGGAAGATTTCTGAACAACTTCTGTGACACCAGAATTCTCATGCTGAGAGACAAAATTTCTGCTGAATAAAAAGTGCCTGGATTAGTAACTTTTCACGGGCCTTTACGTTTCCAAAGGAAAGTTACAGAAAAACAAGAAGGATAAAGACTCAGCCTGAAAGGCTAATCTCATATTAAGGCACATCTACTAACACATGCCTATAAGTAAGTCATTATGTTGTCACTTCTTTCTAAAGGAAGCATCACTGTAAAAGGCAAAACCTGGACGCTCAAGTAACAGTCCCATAAGCCTATGTAATGTGCGCATATGTAGTTTGTTTATCCTCTGCTTTCTCGTACAATAGCTAAGACTTTGCCTTAAGAGAAATAATCCAAACTTTCCAACGTAAAGACACATCACTTGAGGTGACATGGAAGAGAAATAATCCAAACTTTCCAACGTAAAGACACATCACTTGAGGTGACATGGTTTTTTGAACAAGAACAAAATGTATAGTTACTTTGTCGGGTTTCTCAGTGTTTGCAACTTGACAGCAAGACTACTAGAAATAAATCAAATTTCAAGTTTGCTACCACTGAAAGTCTAGGAAGTATTGAAATAAATATGCTTAAAGTAAGAATTAAATAATTAAGTATGAAAAGATGGAGACTTTTATATGGAAATGCTGTATTCGTTCCACAATAAACTGTAATTCATTTCCAGTTCTGTTACACTGGTTCATGATACCCATTTCTTCAGGATGGTGAATTCTTAATTCTTCAGAATTAAGAGAAAGAAATGGCAAAGGAAGAGTTTTGTGATAAATAAACCAGCTGAATTTCTCATTCTCTGTGAATGTGTTTTAAGTATTTTGGAGAATTTATTTTACTCACCTTCAATCATAAAACTTTGCTATTACATAACAGCAACAGCAATAGAGTAATACTTGGGAAGTGCTCTTGCGAGAACAGCATTTTATTTCCAAAGTATGCAAACGAAAAGTTGTTTTGAAAACAATTCTCAGGTACATCGTAATTCTCAACAGGTAAACCCAGAGAGAAAGCTCATCGCAATAGGCTACCAACAGCTACAGAGCTCTAACAGTCCAGCTGGTGGGGCTGTTGCCCATTAGGTCGCTGAAGTGTAACACTTGACAGGCGGTTATTTAGAACTATATGGTGAAGATCCAAGACAAATAAACCACTGGAAGTTAATTACACCACAAGGATTTGTTAAATATCATAATTTTGAACTTTCAAATAACTTACAGTTGCCAAAAAAAATAACAGTTGTCCTGTATTGTTTCTAATATCAAGGGGAAAAAATTACACGGACCTGGCAGTGCTACAAACTTTACATTTCAAAGCTATAAGAATTTGCTAAAATCCATTCTGCACTCTAACTACATGAGGCAAGAAGGCGAACAGCTTGCAGACAGTGCTACTTTCACTGCACTGTCCCTAGGGGTAGATCAAGGCCACGTACAAAAAGCTGGTTTTTTCCCCATTCCCTTCCTGCAATGTTTTACTCCATAGTCTGTCAGATGTTTTTGCTCTATAATCACAACATCTTTGCCCTGGGAAGTGCCTTACCAATGGTAATGCTAGAGCCTGGCATAGCTAGAGGATGACTGGAAACTCTGGATCTATACAAAAAGTTTAAGATGATCAACCACGTTAAAATAATGATAAGGCTTCTGCATCTTTAGCACTGTTTTCAGTTGTCCTTGAATCCACAGAATTATTTGTGAATACCCTATATTTTAGCTTACAGTACAACTTAAAAAGCATGGAGAAACCCTCACACATTTGAATTCAAAGGCGTTAATATACTTTGCAAGACAGAGATTAAGACTCTGCAAGTAATGCCTTGGCACAGACACCATTAAATGATGTAATTAAAACAAGAAAACAACCAAAACCAAACAAACCAAAAGTAAAGAGATTCAGTACCTTCCTAAAGCCAAGTGAAGAGCCACATTTTGGACATACATTAGAACATTTACATAGGCTATGCTGCAAAAGCAATGCTAAGCATCCTCAGGTCTGTCAGAAAGCAGCACTCACCTCTGCTTGTGTTTTTCTCTCCCCTGATGCTGAGGCATGTGTTGTTAACCGCCCGCTCCAGTACTGCTTTACGCGGTCGATGAGAACATGTTTCTCACAGGAAGGAGATTCTGCAATTCCTTGTGTTGCCAGATACTTAAAAATTATTTCTCGATAGACTTTTTTGCGTTTCAAGAGCTCTTCTACGCTTCGGCTGTAAAGCACAATGGCATGAATGGCTTCTGCAAGTAAAGAAATCTAAGTTAGCTGTGGCTTCTCTCGCAATTAGAACACTACTATGCCATTTCTTAAACTCCTACCCACCTCCAAACCCAGCATAAGACAAGCCTAAAGGAAATTCAGATTGAACAAGTCTGTTTGCAAACTAAAATCTGACCTAATATTAGACACAGACAATAACCAAATACTTGGGAACATGTTTGAAAACCAGTGCTGGTTCTACTTTGCTATCTCATAATCCCTACTGCCAGCATCAATGACTGCTTGGAATTTATTACGTGTTATTTGAGCTTGATGGAAAGGAGGCAACCTTTTCTTCCAAATGAAATAACTAATATTATCGAAGCATTTTCAAGCAGTTTGGAAACTTAAAGTGCTTCAAAAAGGATAAAGGTTCTGGCATACAACGCATTCCACCTGTAGCTCCCCAAGACACAGCTAGCCTTAACCTCAAAATAAGTTAATTTAACACCATCATTTAGGGCTTTCTGCTGTTTGTCACCATACAGCACCTCCACTCATCAAACACTGAGCTTGGTTTCACCCTCCATTTGAAAAGCTCTAGGATATTTCCAAAGAGCCCATCCGCCTGTCTTTTTGGAAGCAAGATTGCACAGAGAAAGAAGAACCAGACATTTTATGGTTCTTCTGGATATAGAATGTGAATCTTAATTTCTGCATCAAATGGGCAGTTCACATGATCCGGTCACAGAACACATTACTATTTTGAAGATTAAGCTTCAAATAAGCCTGTGAAGAATAAACTTCCTTGGCAAGTTACCAAGTGCTCCCTGCAAACAGAAAATGGACAGAAATGCAGGCAGAGCGGTAACTACAGTAATCTCTGATTCCTTGTATGCTGAACGAGAGGCCTAGTACCAGAACAACACACAGTAACTTGGGAAAGTGAGGTTCCATTTAGGCTGCTGAAGACTGACAGAAATGGAACTAAACCTGGTTTATTTCAGGAATAAAAACCACAGGTATAAGACCTTTTTAAGCAATGTATTTGGCCAACCTTGGAGGTCAGAGTTGCGCCACATGAAACACAGCCAAGGGTTTTGGATGAGTACTTTCAGGGCAGTACACTGAGACACCTGAGGTAACTTACAAAAGTAAGCTTTACAAAACAAATCCCAACATCTACAAAGCAATGGGGGGTGGTCATACCTGAAAGTGCTCCGTTCTACACAGAAATAAGCTCAGTATTAGATTTGCGTTTCATCCTTTCAAAGCCTGAAAGCAAACGCCATTAACGCGAACAGCAAGAGGCAACTGGGCTTTCAATACGTTTCTGAACACTAGAAGGGCATCGCTGGGGCCCAGCACTGCTCGAAGCTCACAAAAAGGGCGAGGGAGAAGCTGCCTAAGAGGCAAAAACAAGCGCTTGAGACCTGAAAGTCCGCTACAAACGCGCAGACCGCAGTTCCTCGGTCACAACCTCCCTTCAGCCGGACCCCGGCCGCTGTCCGGATGTGCACCGGCCGCTGCAGGAAGAGATTCCCAACAGCTACAACACAACCAAACGCAGGGGCGCGCTTCCCCACACGGGGACATGGCGCCGACGGCTCTCTGAGGCGGTGAGAACACCCCCGGCAGCTACAACACACCGGCCCCCGGCCAGCATTGGCGCTGGGGCGGCCGGTCGGGGAAGGCCGCGGCAGGAAGCACCGTCGCTGGCGGGGGCAGCGCGCACCTTGTCGGTTCTCCGGGTGCACCAGGCGGTTGGTGACGGTGTCGGTGAGGGCCAGCAGCTCCTCGGTCTCCAGAAGCTCCAGGAGCTGGCGGCACCCGGCCTGCTCCCGCTCGCTCAGCCCCAGCGACGCCATCGCCAGGCCCGGCCCACCACAACGGAACGGAGAAGCGGCGCCGCCGCATCCCCAGGTGAAGCCTTAGCAACGGCAGCTTCCGGTACCCCCCTCCGGTAACACAACGGCCGAGAGGCGCCGGGTGGAAACAGCGACTGACACTGAGGTTCCGACCCGGAGCAGGCGCCGGCGAGTAGGGAAACCTTCACCGGGGTAGCCCATAGCCGTCAGCGGAGAGCAAGGGACAGGCAGGGAGGGCCCGATAGCCCCCGCAGGTGGAGGAAAGCCATAGGGAAGGCCAATATTATCCTGGGGTGCATCGAGAGGAGAGCTGCCAGCAGGAGGAGGGAGGTGATCCCCACCGGCTGTGGTAGGGCCACATCCGGAGCACTGTGTCCGGTTCTGGGTTCCCCAGTACAAGGAGCTACTGGAGGGGGTCCAGCGGAGGCCGCAGGGATGGTCAGGGGTGTGGAGCGTCTCTCCTATGAGGAGGGATTGCAGGAGCTGAGCCTGGTTACTCCGGAGGAGACCGAGAGAGGATCTCGTTAATGCACGTAAATAGGTGTCAGAGGGATGGTGCCAGGCTCCTTTCAGTGCTGCCCAGTGCCAGGACGAGGAGCAATGGCCGTGAAATGAACCACAAAAAGTTTCATCCCAAGGTGAGGAAGAACTTCCCGCTGAGGGTGGCAGAGCGCTGGCACAGGCTGCCCATGGGGGTTGTGGAGCCTGCCGCTCTGGAGACGTTCAAACCCGCCTGGATGCGTTCCTGTGTAACCTGCTCTAGGCTGCCCTGCTTTGGTCAATGGAGTATTGCCAGGAAGTGTGCAACCTGGCCTGCGCCCGGGCACTGGCCCCCAGGTCCGAGGTGACCCCTAATCCTGCGAGCAAGCAAAGAAGGCTGCAAAGAAGAACAGAAAGTGAATGTCCCACATGTGTTTAATGGTGGCTTTGTCATTCACGCAGAACCCACACATCCAGGCTGCTTGGAGAGAGAGGCCTTACACAAACAAGGCTCCCGGTGGGGTTCAGCTGTGTGCAGCAGCCACGGCAGATCCTTGGGAATGGCTCCGTGCTCCTGCTGAGGTCCACGCAGGTGCTCCTGGTGGAAACAACCTTTGGAAGTCTACTGAAAGGTCTCAAGCTGTGGTAATGTCTACAGTAGTCACTTCGGCTGCACTGATGGATCTTTGGATATTCTGAGATGCAGCCCCTAAGGTTCTGAGTAAGTCTTCCATTTGTAATGCAGTGTATAAAGGACTGTTGTGGCTTAAGTCCAGCTGGCAGCTAAGCACCATTCAGCGACTTGCTCACTCCCACCACCTCGAATGGGATGAGGAGAAGACTCGGAAAGTAAAACCCACAGGTTGAGATTAAGAACAGTTTAGTAACTGAAGTGAAATATAGCAATAATAGAAATAATGACAATATCGATAATAACAATAGGGAACAACAAAAAAAGGAGAAAAAAAAATTGAGAAAACCCAAATGATGCACAATACAATTGCTCAGCACCTCCTGACCGATGCCCCTCCCTGAGCAGCCAAACAGGGGCTCCCAGCCAACTCCCCCCAGTGTATATACCGGGCATGATGTGCTGTGGTATGGAATACCCCTTCATCTAGTTTGGATCAGGTGTCCTGTGTCTGCTCCTTTCTGGCTTCTTGTGCCCCTCCTCACTGGCCCAGCGTGGGAAACTGAAACGTCCTTGGTCAGGGTAAGTGCTACTGAGCAACAACTAAACACTGGTGTGTTATCAGCAATGTTCTCAGACTAAAACCAAAACACAGCAGTGGACCAGCTGCTGGGAAGAAAATCAACTCTAGCCCAATCGAGACCAGGACAAGCTGTTGAATACCTTGGGAACTAACACCAAGCAAGTTACATCTGTCTGCAAGAGTGGGAAATATGACAGTGCAGCACCTGCCCAAGGAAATGAAGTTCTATAAGCCAGAGCTGCTTTTCTACAACAGGCAAGGCTTGAGCCACTCGGCAGTGTTTTCTCCGTGACAGGTGGAATAAAGTGATGGTCACTTTATGGGTAGGGGAGAGAAAAATAAAAGGAGGAAAGTAACAGAAAAAGGGAAAAAAAAAGTATCATAGAATCACAGAATGGTTTGAGTTGAAGGGACCTTAAAGCTCATCCAGTTCCAACCCCCCCTGCCATGGGCAGGGACACCTTCCACTAGCCCCATCCAACCTGACCTTGAACACTGCCAGGGATGGGGCAGCCACAGCTTCTTTGTGCAACCTGTTCCAGTGCCTCTCCACCCTCACACTAAAGAACTTCTTCCTAATAGCTAATCTAAATAGACAGAATTATAGATAAGGTATACAGTGCTAAAGTATCTGACATGACTAGAACTAGTTATCACAGAAAAAATAGTGTTTCAAAGAAGAGAGCAGAAGCCATAGTTGAGCTTAGAACCATAAGCCTTGGGCTTGTTCTGAGAAAAATACAGGTGCCACTAGTGCTTGATCTTGCTGTGGCAGCAAAAGCAGACACTCATCAAAACCATACTTTAACATGGGTAGCATAAGGAGGCCACCTTTTGGTGCTTAAGCTGCCTGTGGTTTCAAAAATAGGAAGACCTAGATTCTTCAAGGACACACAGACTGCCAAAGACAGGAGTTAAAATTACTGGTGACGCTTTTGCACAAACAACTGAAAACTTCTTGATGGTAGGCTCTGTTCAGATCTGTAATAACAAATGCCTGCCCTCAAGATCTTGTAAACCTAAGATAGAACATGTACACGAACAGAGAACACATTCCTACCCCCTCCTACTATGCATACGTTTTAGATGATTCCGCTTTGAGATCTAAAAAACTGCCCATGCAGATCTTCCAGCCTCCTCAGAGAAAAACCAACAGGCATTCAGCTAGAGCCATAGCTATTCTCTTGAGCTATAGCAATGAATTTAACATATACCAGAAACAGATGAAACTGTTTTGTCCATGAATTTGAAGTCCAACCTTAAGATTCAGTCGTAAAGCATCTGGAAAGATTCAGCACAATAATGCTTACTGTCTGCTGTGCCAGATTTCCCCTCATGTCTATACTTGATGTAATATTTGTTTCGCAGTTAGAGCAACATATAACAGCTTCTATTGACAAGAGCAGCCTCATGTATAAAATGAGTGGCCTTGCCATAGAGCTATTACACATTCTTTAAGACCAGTTACTTGTACTCTCTTCATGTAGAATAAAGACCTCCCACCACTATATGCAGTGCAGTGTTCTGCATATCCATATTAGTATACAAAGCCAAACTGGTTCATCAAAAATGGAACTACCTACAAGCCACCAAGTTAGTTTTGCTGCTGAAATTCTGAATTTAAAATTAATCCCCATATGCTTAAAATTAGAAAATGCTTCTGAGAAGTACAAATGACCTCTCTTTCATTTTGCTTATGTTTCCATAAGCTTGTTTAGATTTGCTGCTTTCAGGGGAATAATATCTAACTGAATAATCTAAAATTCAAGGGGAAACAAATCAAATGCCATTGAAAAAATCAGATTATTTTGAGATGCTTACTATGGTTTTCATTATTTATTTTCGGGGGGAAAGAGGGAGGCAGGTTGCCTTGGTATGGTCACATTCCCACTCATCCTAACAGAAGAAAAGTGTGTGGCAAGGTTTTGGTAGTGGAGGAGCTACAGGGGTGACTTCTGTGAGAAGCTGCCAGAAGTTTCTCTGGTGCCTAACAGAGCCAACTGCAGGCAGCTGCAAGATGGTAGTGCCTCTGGAATAACATATTTAAGAAGGGAAAAAAAGTTATTTTTTATATATATTATATATCCTTTATAGATATATTTTACAGGAGCATATATATATTATATATAACAGGAGTTATGTATTTTACAGGAGCAATTGCAGCCAGAAAGGAGTGCGAATATGTGAGAGAAACAGCTCTGCAGACACCAGTGAAGAAAGAGGCAAGGAGATGCCCCAGGCACTAGGGGCAGAGATTCCCCTGCAACCATGGTGCAGTCCATGGAGGTCCACAGAGGAGCAGATCTCCACTTGCAGCCCATGGAGGACCCCACGCCAGAGCAGGAAGCAGGCTCCTTGGCAGGACCTGTGCACCCATGGAGAGAGGAGCCTAGTCTGGAGTAGGTTTTCTGGTAGGACTGGTGACCCCACAGGATACACACACTGGAGCAGTCTGTTCTTGAAGGACCATACCCCATGGAAGGGACCCACGCTGGAGCAGTTTGTGAAGAACTGTGGACCATGGGAAGGATTCACATTGGAGAAGTTTGTGGAGGACTGTGTTCTGTGGAAGGGATCTGTGCTGGAACAGGGGAGGAGTGTGAGGAGTCCTCCCCTAAGGAGAAAGGAGTAGCAAAGACAATGTGTGATCAACTGACTGAAACCCCCCTTCCCCATCCCCCTGTGTGTCTGGGGGGGAGGAGGTAGAGAAAGCCAGGAGCAAAATTAAGCTCAAGAAGAAAGGAGGGGTGGGGAAAAATGTCTTAAGATTGAGTTTTATTTCTCATTACTCTGATTTGATAAGTAAATGAATTTCATCAAGTCACATTCTGTTTTGCCTGTGACAGTAATTGGTGAGTGATCTCTCCCTGTCCTCATATCAACACATGAACCTGTTGTATTTTCTTTCCCCGATCCAGCTGAGGAGGGGGAATGATAGAGCAGCTTTGGTGGCATCAAGCTAGGATGAACCCACCACAAGTGCAGTATCATCAATGACATTGGAGAGGCTCTTTAATATTCAGAATTGATCTCTCCCTCCCTCCCCCTTCCTTATCTTAATCTAAGGCCAGCCCCTTTAGTATGACTATACTGACACCTTGTACTTCCTCTTTGGAGGTCCTGAGGGGAAAAGGGGAGAAAATCTAGGAAGTAGGTTTTTTTGTCTTTCCCATAACTCGGAATTCCCAGTAGAGTTTTAATTCAAACTTTTGACTACCTTTGATAATTGACCAGGAATGTTAAGCTAGCATTGCTAAAGGGGAAGGAATAGGAAAATTAGGCTATATAAACAAAAGGTGAGTAGCACTCTTGTAAGATTAAATTGCTGTCGTAATTCAGGGAGTCTCTACAAGAGGTACTCTTCCTCTCCATTTAGTGTTTTATTTACTGCTTATTGTATGACAGAATCATAGAATGGTTTGGCTTGGAAAGGACCTTTAAAGCTCATCCAGTTCCAACCCCCCTGCCACGGGCAGGGATACCTTCCACTAGACCAGATTGCCCCAAGCCCCGTCCAACCTGGCCTTGAACAGTTCCAGGGATGGGGCATCCACAACTTCTCTGGGCACCCTGTGCCAGAGCCTCACCACCCTCACAGGGAAGAACTTTCTATCATCTCACCTAAATCTCATCTCTGTCAGCTTAAAGCCATTCCCCCTTGTCCTGTCACTACATCTTCTTATAAAAAAGCCTCTCCCCACATTTCTTGTAGGCCCGCTTTAGGCACTGGAAGCTACTATAAGGTGTCCCCAGAGCCTTCTCTTGTCCAGGCTGAACAAGCCCAGCTCTCTCAGCCTGTCTTCTCAGGAGAGGTTCTTCAGCCCCCTGATCATCTTCATGGCCCTCCTCTGGACTCACTCAAGCAGGTCCATGTCCCTCTTGTATTGGGAAACCCAGAGCTGAACACAGTACTCCAGGTGGGATCTCGCAAGAGTAGAAAGGGAGAATCTTCTCCCTTGA
>WYDI02029555.1:0-31909 GCA_009867235.2 Psittacus erithacus | reverse complement strand
GCCTCCGACCCGCCACCCATCGCTGGATGTTCCTCCACTTTACCCACCGTATCAAACAGTAAGCAGCTGCTAAAACAAAACAAAAACAAAAAAAATTACAAAACAAAACACACACAAAAAAAAAGAGTCAAAAAAAAAGTAATAACATTATATATGAACTGTGTTTCCTACTTGATTAAAAATATAAAGAACTGAGTGTTTATTTCCCTAATTAACCGAGAACTTTTGTACACGTTTAAGCTATTATTATTAAAAGTGTTTGCAAAAATGGTCAAGATTATAATATTGCTGAATTATATAAAAAAAAAAGTCCTTTTCATGTTGAGCTAACATTTGACTTTAGCACAAAAAAAAAAAAAGAGATATTTTAGAACACGTAAAATAATATTTTTAGTTTTTTCTTCTCATTTTGTTACCAAATTTCGAACCTTACATGGAGGTTACTATAGTATATTTGACACCCTATATACCTGTGATTAGAGATGTGTATATATATATGAGGGCTAGGCATGCTGTGTGTCTGAGCTTTGTCTAAATGTTATGCAGAAGTTTGTAGAGTTAAAAGGTACGTAGGTTTAATTCATGCAAGGTAAACAATAAGTGCTCTCTTTTATACAATATGCATTGCATCTGGACCTTAAACATATAAAAATGGTCAGTGAAACTTCTGTGAACATGAAGAAAAATTATTAAAAAAGGCATTTAAATGAAATTTGCTAACTTGTGATTTTTACGTTTGAACCAAAGTTATTCAAATAGTAAAAAAAAAAAAAAAAAAAAAAAAAAAGGAAAAGAAAAAAAAAGGCAAAAAAGAGAGAGAGAGAAAAAAAAGGAAAGGATTTCCTCCCGTAATAATTTTTTTCTGCACCTGTTTGGTTTACAGCTGAGTAGGCCTATTGTCATTGCTGTGTATATGAGATGTACTTGTATTGTTCATAATATATATTTTTTTTATTCTGTGTACTTAAAAGTACTTAACCTGATGTGCAGCGGTTTCCAGTCGACCTGTCTTTGGGCAGCAGGTAGCAAGTCTTTCTGTGTCGCCACTGGCATGAGCACTGTCTCTTATCTCCTAACGTGGTGTGAGGTCCGAACCCATGCTGGGACCCCCCTGCCAGTGCCGTTAACTTCTGCAGGCTGGTAGAAATCAGAGTGGTGCCATCGCAGAGTAACCCCACTGAGCCACGGGGTTTTGAAAGTGGGAGCCAAGCCGGTGTGTGTCTGTAATGGATTTCCATGTAGCTCTGGTGCTAGTTTTTACTGGCCACATACCTGGCGAGCCTTGACTGTGCCCTCCCCTCCCTGTCCTAGCAGCTCCGTGCGCGCTTGCAGGCTCTGCTCGATGCCTAGGGTAGGGAAAGGCAGATTTGTCAGATCACTGAGCTGTCCAGGTGTGTTCTCCAAATTGAAATTGTTTGTAATAATAATGATGATGATAATAATAATAGACTTCTACAGGTTGTTCTTTTTTGTTGGTTTTGTTTCTTTTTTTTTCTTTTAAAAAAGTCAGTGTGCTTTTAATTGACTAACTTGCTGCTGTATAGTAAAATAGTAATATATTTTTATCATTAAAGTGCTGCATGACTATCATCGTTATGAGTGAAGAGAAAAATGTTATAAAAAGATGCCTTAAACAGTGAAAACAAAACTTTTTTTTTTCTTTGTTTCTTTTTCCTTTTCTTTTCTTTCCTTTTCTTGGCTGGAATGCAGTAGACAGCGTTTCAGAGAAACTAGGATCTTGTTCCACTCAAAAGTTTTTTTGGGATGCTGTAGTTTTTCTTAATGGTTTTGGAAGTTGGTAGACCTGGCGGCTGTGCTGCTTTACTGGTGGTCAAGGATGGAGTGTTGGAAGGGTGGGGAGAAAAACAGAAAGAAGTTTGTTATAAGGAATTTTATTTCCTGCTGTCTTTTTATTCCCATTTGAATTTATAATTCCCTTTCTCTTTTTCCTTTTGAGATGTACTGTAAGTGTCCAAACAAGCTGTTTCCATTGTACCCTGCATTATTTCCCTTGACAGAAGTTTTGCTGTTGGTGTTCACAGAAAGTTAACTATAAGCTGCCGGTAGCGAGGTGTTTCTGTTTCTTTTAAACAATCACTGGAAATGTTTAAAATTGCTTTAATGTGCACTTTCCTCTTTCCCAGTAGTAAAATAAGCTTTTGGAGTGCGTAATGTGACATTTGACATGGTTCTCAATTACATGTAAACATTTGTCTGATAACCTGCTTTTGAATCGGAGGCTCTGGATGGGCAGTTCCATCGGTTATTGTACTTCAACTGTGATGTGTGCAGGACTGCATTCTCCATGCTGCTAGACGTAGTTAGGACATGAATTGCTTTGGTTTTGCTACTTGACTGATTGATTGTCTCGGTCCTGCTGTTCACTGCCCTCCCTAAAGTTGTCGCGCTGCCGACAGACACGGGCCAGTGCTCGTAGTTCAACACCGCCGCGGTGTGTGCCCAGCAATGAGTAGCGGGAGGCGATGAGAGCGCTGCGAGTGTCCTCCTGTAGCTTCCTGTGGCCAACGAGGGGTCTTCTGACCCATGCCACCCAGATCCTGCCTGGGATCTGGCTGACTCGAGCAGCGCAGGGGCCGCGTGGTTATAGTCCAGCCAGTCCCACCAGTACAGCCCCCTGGCAGTTCTGTGAACAGTGTCTGAGAACTCGTGGTCAGTTTTTGTCTCGTTTTGGGTTTCTTCTGCGTGTTTCATAGGGGTTTTTTTGTTACTTCTTTCAATGCACGTTATGTATGTTCTAGGACTTGATGAATGATGCTAATTGAAAGACAAAATGACTGTAAAGGTTCGTGGGATTTCGCTCCTGGTTTTCTTTTTGGTTTGTTTTATTTTTATATTTTTTTTTGCTTATTTTTATTTGTTTTTCCCAGAGGTGCTCGGTACTTTACCAAGGCTCTGATATATCAGTATTTAAAACAAAGTACAGAAAACCCTGTTTAATGTTAGAAGAAAGGTATATTTGACCATATGTGTTGTTTTAAAATAAGACAGTATGCTCAAATGTGCCAAGATACCTAATTCCTGAGAAGTATGCCTTATATTTTCCTTGCTGATATGCTTTTAAATGTCTTGTAGAATAGGTCCAAGAGCATGATAAAAACTACTTTATAATGACTACGTGCAAGAAAACTTGAAATTCATTGCAATACTGACATTATTTTATTTTATTTTTTTAAGTTAAAAGGACACTGTCAAGTAATTTACAGTTGAAATACAACCACCCTTTAAGTGGTTTTGTGCTAATGGAGAGATGTCCTCCAAATTTAAAGTATTTTTTTGGTTGTTGTTAAAAAAAAATAAAAAAAAAACAAAAAAAAGAGGAAAATTGCTCTGTCTCTGAGAAGTGAAATAATAAAGAACCAAAATGAGCTGCTGTTGATTCCTGCTTCATCATGCTCCCTCTTGAGACCCATCCTGGTGCAGGGGCCAGGGGTCCCATGCCCCTATGGTCAGCAGCTCAGCAGTGGGGTGACAGGCAGGATGCTGGGCTTCCAGCATGGTGCATCCCTAATGCAGAGGAGAGCTTCTTTGGAAAATTCTAATTGATAAAAACAGGAAAATGGGAAAAAGAAAAAAAAAAAAGACAAAATAAATACTTGACAGTGTCACTTTCTTGCGTATCCCTCGCAGGGGTTGAAATGTGCTCGGTGGGAACGCGGTTCACAACCTGCCACGGGACCGTGGTGAGGTGCAGAGGGGCTGCCCTTGTGGGCAGGGTGTGAGGCAGAGATGGTCCCATGCAGCAGGGAGAGAGCGGCCGGTGACTTGAACCCCTGCCCAGAGCCGACTGGTATCTTCTTTTATTTGGGGGGGGAGCAATTACTTTGTTGCCTTTACAAATAGCACTGTAACCACCTTTTTTTATGATTAGCTGTAGTATAACCTTTGTCCCTTCAAACTATGCAAGCTATGAAATGTAAATTAGGGATCAGTTAAAGATAGTTGATTATATTCAATCAGATGACATTCATGCACTAACTGGAGTATATACAGATAAAGCTATTAGAGTGACTTGTATGCTAACAGCAAGATATAACATACCTACCTATTCTAAAAAGAAAAATTATTATTAATATTGTATAACAGGACTGTGGGGGTTGGGAGGGGATGTTGTCTCTTACCTTCTTAAAGGGGGATTTAAGATTTTTATAACTGTTTTTTCCATCAAACTTTAATATTTTTGTCAAATTTTTAGGTATTTAATTTGTAAAATAGATTTTACTTTGTACTGGCGTACAGAAAACAGGGGTTGATTTAAACTTTTTTGAAGCCAAGTGATCAACTACATTTGTAATAAAAAGTCAATGGATCTATATCAGTCGTACTCACTGTTTTCATTTCTTGTACGTTCTAATGCAGTGGCGCTGTATGTCTCCCAAGGAACAAAAAATTGGGGAGGTGGGTGGAAGGAGAAGGCAAAAAACGTCAGCTTTGAGGCTGCAAATTGATGTTGTGTAGGCGAGTGGCCCGCGGTCAGTGGAGATTTGGTAGATACGCGTTTTTACCAGAACCACGGTGCACTGTTTCAAGGAGGGGTTATGAAAACCTGACGTTTTTGGCATGTCTTCACTTCATGCTTCCACCTTGGTGCCCATAAACTCTCGAGCCGCCCTTTGGGAAGTGCTTAAGAAAACCAAACCCAAACCAAGCAAAACTCTTGATTACTCCTAAGGTGGTGAACTACAGCACAACACGTTTTTGCACCCGTACATGTCTCTCTTCCTAAAAAGTCTGCCACTTCCTTCTTTTCTCTAAGTTCAATAGGTTAAACTGTTCTTTTTTACCTTAATTTGAATCACCAAGTGTTTTGGGTTGAAGACTTCAGCAGATCCACCGAGGTTGGATCCAGCACCTTGCAGAGCACTGACACAGTTCTTTTTTGTTTGCTTTAAACCCAGACCTCCCATTTCCCCTTCCAGGGCATATACCAAATCTGATTGACTTGTCTGTGGCAGAAGTTGTGGGAGCTACAACTGGAGAATCATGACATTAATGTACAAGAATGCTAAAACAGGTTTACATTTGGAAGGGGCTGTTGTGAAAACATGAAAACTCAAAGTGTAACTGGGACCAACCAGTTTCCTGGGTTTTGCTGGTCCGGCGGGTAGGAAGCGAGTCTCTCATAGGTGTGTTGGAAAGCAGGCAGCGAGAGCAAGTTCTTCCCTAAGTGTGCAGTTTGCTCATTCAGAAACCTGCTGCTTCTTGCTGGCTGGGATTGCTTGCTGGGAGGCAGGGCTCTTCCTAAAGCACTGCAGTTTCTCTGCTAAATCTACTCTGTCAAGAATGGGTTTATTTTTAGTCACAAATTTAAAATACTGATTTGCACCTTTTTTTAATTCTTTTTTTCTCTTTCCCCTCTTCCGTTTGCTTTTTGTCAGGCTTGCCCAAACTTCCCTTTTATTTCCTTACGGTGCTTCTTCGCTGGCTGCCTGCTCTTTGTTACAGCTCGGTTTGTGTAACTGAAGGGTCACTGTCCACGTGGGGGTTTGGACTCTCTCGAAGAGGAGTCTGGCGTACTTTTAAGATCTCGTGCTGGGCTTTGTAGTTTTTGCACATGCACTTCTCTCCCTAAAAGTTTGACTCTCCTTGGCTTTCTTCTGTAACATATGAAGCTAGGTGAAAGGATCTGAATTTCTGGTAGCAGAACAGAGAAGCGGGTGCATGCAAAGCACTGTCAAAATGTTTTGACAAAGCCGACAAGGTAAACAAGAGAGTTCCATTTTTATTCTTGATTCCTTCTGCCGTTGCACTTGCAACAATGAAGGATAATTTCATCCCAGAGCTTTTTTCCAAGCCTGTGGTACCTTTTACTCCGCTCACTTGCGCGTGATGCAGCTCGCTGGCACCACAGAATGCTGTGTGTGGGTTGCGAACGTGGCGAGGAGATACATATATATATAGTTAATAATATATAGAGTTAAGCTAGTTAAGGTTGATCTAAATGGACTTTCAAAATGATAACCTTTTTAAAAAGCCTGTTTTAACCAGAGCCTAATCTTTGGACCTAAAGTTCATGGCATTTTTTGTCTAAGTGGGATCTCTTACGATGGTGATGGTCTGGTGGCACGGGAAGGATACTCCTCTCATGTGGCAGTTGGAGTTTCTCTGCCAGAGTTGGGCTGCCTGCTCTGCTCCCATCAGCCGTGCTACATCCCTGTTCCCATATCGCCCATGCCAGGTGGTGTCAGGTCTGCTTTGGGAGTTTCTCTTGGCCTCCTGTCTTTCCTTTTAACTTCTTATCTTTTCAATGCATTTTGGTCCCCAGTGGGACTGTGTTTTAGCAGCGGTAGTCTGGGGGGGAAAGTCAGCCTACCCAGGGGTCTGCAGTGCATCCCACTTGTGGGCTATGAGGCTTTACTGGGCTGTGCATTGCTTGTCCATGCAGGACTAAAGATAGCAGAGAGAAGTAAACACCGAATCATCCGCTTTTAGGGGTTCACAGAGTTACTTCTCAATGGTACATTGGATATTGTATTGCAATTTGGATGACATAAAAGCTGCTGCTGGAGGAGTACCTTGGAAGGGAAAGGATGAATGTGTTTGGTGCCATCCCACTAACAGACATCTCCTGAGCCAGCAGACTCAGGGGGGCACTAAGCCTGGTAAAAATAGTTTGTCCTGGGGTAGAAGTTCCCAGCAGTCACAGCAGAGGAGGTGTTGTCTGAAGGATAGGAAGAGGCTGTCAGAGCAGGACAGGAGGGTGGGCAGCAGAGGGGTGCCTTGGCTGCTGTTCGGGTGCTGCAGCATCTGGACTGGTGTTTGGGGTGACTGGTAGTTGGTGTTGAGAAGCCCGTCAGAGCCAGATGACAGCAGCTCTTGCAGCACTTTTGCCATAGGAAGCCAAGGGGGGTCATGCAGCTGATCCCAGGGGTCGTGGGGCTGAGCTCCTCTGCTACGGCAGCTTTCCTGGTCCCATCTCTGCTGGTCCCATCTCTGCAATATGGTGTCTGTCCGTGGCTGAAGCCAGACAAGCAGACGTGTTGGGAGAGTCAGAGCATGTTACTGTAAAGGTAGTAAACAGTTGTGTAGCCTGTTTGAGGGAAAATATGACAGAAGGAGGAAAGCTGAAGTTATACAGTGAGGAATGAGGCATGTTTTCATGGAAGAGTGTCAGCTGGAGATTAAGTGAGAAAAGGTAAAGCTATAGGGCTTGTGGCCCTGCTGTCTGTCTTTTGAGCATTGACTGATTAAAACAAGGCACAGCAAATGTCTGGATGTCCCCAAACAGTGCCAAACTGTCCCTTTGCAGATCAGTACTGCTGGCGCTCCTTCACCTGGAGAGGGGATCTGGTCCTGAGCCTTTTGCTCTGGAGAGCGCCATGTCCAGCCAAGGTGAAGCTCAGCTCAGGCTGGCTATAGGGTTTGCCTGCATTTGGATGTTGTCTCATTTTGGCTGCCCATGACCCTGCACCATACACCCCCAGGGCCGAGGTGGTGTCTCCAGTAGCTTTGCAGCTCAGGTTGGGCATGAGCTTCAGTTGCCGAGTGCTGTCCTGTCTCTGTGTGATGTACCTTGGCTTTACTGTGGAGGTGTCTCAGAGCACATGGCCTGACTTGTTTGGGGTTTAACTAAGCCTAAAGACAAGCTCTACCAACTGCTGGGCATTAGGTCAGACCAATCCCCAAAACACAGATAAAGTGACTGTCAGGTCCTGAGTGTGACTCCTTCACTGTTGAACTTGCTCTGGCTGTGCTGGTTGCTTATGTAGATGTAGCCCTGGATAATACAGGAGACTGCCTGTGTAGGTGGCTGACAATTTTTGCAGCTCCTTGTCTTGAGGCTTAGGTCCATGACACATGGCATACTTCTGCTCCTTTCTGGATCAGCCATCATCTGGGAGAGTGCTTGCATTGAATGGGCATCTTCTGGGGCTCCCCAGTAGGTAACTTGGCCTTAACTCAGATAGTTCCTTGACTTTGCTGGTCATCAGTTGGTTTGCTGTCCATCTTGTCATTAGCTTTGCGAAAATACACACCTTAACCTTTCCTTAGGAGTCTCTTTCACAAAGGAGACTGAAGTGAAAAGAAGACTCACTGCAACACTGGCAGTGGGAGTTTGAGCTGAGTCTTCCTGGCTGTGGTACAGAAGGGTTTCTTTCTTGAAACACTATCTTGAAATATGCAGGAAGCAAAGAAAAGCTTCATTCTTTCTGTTGTAGATTGGAGAGGTGAGAGGTGTGGGGTTACATCTGCAGCATGGAAGGGTATGTCCCTCTTGCCTTGTAAGACCTTGGAGGATCTGGTCTGCTGCGTGCTGCCGGGAAGCCAGAGTGCATGCCTAGAGAGATTAGACCGCTTTTAAGGGAAAAACCTCTAGATGCTGAGCTGTCATCCTGGTCAGCATGTTGATTTCTGTAGAGAGCTGCTCATAAGGTGGCTTGCAAATGGCATCTGAATCCCTGTGACCATGTTGACCTCAGTGAGTTTGGATTTTATACTGGACATGGTGCAGAGACCGTGTGGCAGCCCCATGGGTGAGCGCTTGTTGCAGGAGATTGTGTCTCACTGACATGTCAGCAGTTTGGACTGTGAGATGGCACTGTCACGCTTGCAGGAAGGTCTGGGAGCCGAGCCTGGGCTCTCTGGGGCACCTCATTCCACTGATCCAGTTCTCTAGGGTGGGCCAGCAGTGGCACCACAGGCTTTGGAGCTTGCGTGTGAGAACACGTGAGCTGTGGGGTCTCTGCTACAGGGCTGCTGCCCCTGGGCATGTTTTCTGGTCCTCTGTGTCATCAGCTGTGCTGATGTAGCAATTGCTGAGATGGAGCTGTAGGCTTCATGCAGCATCTGGAGGAGCTATGTCTTTATCAGATATATGCCTGTGTAATTTATATTGCTGGGAGTTGGGGGCGGAGATGAGCAGTGGCAGTTTTTAACATTGCTGGTGAATGTTTTGATGTGAGACTTGAGCTCAAGCCACTGGGTGCTCATCACATCCACAGTGCCCTTCAGCTGCTGTGTTAGCCTTGGTCAAAGACTGGAGTAGGTTTTTGTTCTTCTAACTCTGGGTAGAAAGGCATGTGCCAGATTGCGGGACAGCGTCTGCACATCTTGGCCAGGACCTGTCTGGATAGGACATCTCACGGCAGCCCTGATACATAGGTTCATTGCTTCGATTTGAGTGTCTTTCTCTCCCTCAGGTTGGCCTTGTTGTATTGTGTTACTAGGCAGTATATTTCTCCATGCTCTGTCCCGGTTGCGCACCAGTTTGTGAGTGCAATGCTAGCTGCTGGGTTTATTACCTACGGTCTCCTGAGGTTTAGAACTTGCCTGGGCTTGCAGTTTGCTCGAGTATTTAGTGTGGACAGAGGAGCTCAAACCAGCAGCTCTTTGGGGGTGTTCATCAGCACACTGGCATCGGTCGGTCCTCAAAACTAACCTTGGGATCAAGAGGTGAGCAATGAGTTTCCAAAGACCAGGTCTTCTGCATTGGTCTAGCAGAAGCGAGTCCAGCTGTCTCACCTATAGGTGAACTGTGAAAGCTTGCTGGTCTGCTGGTGCTTCAAGAAATGCCGGGGCTAGGAAGCATGGATAAAGGATTTAGTGAGATACGGTGTTTAAACCTCCCACTCGAGTGATGCTGAGGAGAGCTGGCAACATAGCATTGGCTCATCAGGAGCTGTGTGGGCAGAGCAATTTAAGAATAATGTTGTGTGAGCAGCAGCAGAGGTGAAGGAGCCTGTGTCTTGTTAGGTGCAGAGTTATAAATGGGGTCAAAATTTCCTTTTATTAAAGATACTGTTTTAGTTAAATAATAAATGGCAGTAGGATCAGCATTGCCAGGCGCTGCTGAAGGGCAAGCAGGCAGGTCTCTGAGCAAAATAGGGACTAGAGGCTTTAGATTATTTTCTAGCATTAATAATTCTGAACTGGGCACTGCAAATTCATGTGAATGTCATCTCTGCTTTCATACATGCAGACAGTTTGGTTTGTGGATGGGTCTTTTGGCAGCGCCGTGTTCAGAGGCTCATTCGATCTTTAAACTAAAAGAAGTTCGCTTCTGACAAGCAACTGTCAATAAAAGTCCTGGTAAATGAGTCCTTGCAGGCTTCTGCATGGCTATATATAACTTTTCTTGTCCAGTGAAAGTCTCTAATTGGTGGTTTAAAGTAATTAAAAGAAAAGAATCTGTTAACAGTCTATTTTTAGTTTAAAGATGGACTTTATGTGGTCATAAAGTAAAAATCCTAGCTTGATTGTGGGAATCAAAGAATATTGGCTTAATTGCACTAGGAACTGCACACAGGAGTGCAGAGAGGACACGCTTCACAGGTGTGTCTGATCAAATGTTCTGATAAAATACTATACAGTGCAACAAGTGGAGGTGCTCCAAGCTCTAGAAAGTGTTTTGAGGCCAAAGTTGCTGAGCTGGTAAAGAAGAGATGGCATTAAATCATCTGCAGGTGGTTGTGGTCCGCCCTCGCCTCGGCACTGGCTGCCTTGCCTTTTATTTGTGGAAACCTGACTCACAACTGGGCAGGATTAAAGGGGCAATACATAATTTAATACTAAAGCCTTGGTTGAGGAGTTGTTCTCTGTTTTGGAGATGCCTCCGGAAGCTGGGCGGTAGCTCTGGGAGATTAGGATGGCAGAGCATTTGGCTTTGGGAAATACAGGCTGTGGTCCCGATAACTGGGAGATCCCATGTGATGAGTTGCCTGTTTAGTGGACAAGTAGATCCTGGAAGAGACCAGAGTGCTTGGGGCTGTCATCCTTGAAGCTGGGATACTTGGGTATTTGGGTGCCAGAATTTAGGGCATAGTGGTACCTTTTCCTGAAGGCAAAGGTACCAAACGGGAGTCCAGGAACAAACTGTGTGTCTGTTTCTTCTGGAGGACAAGGAGCAGCTTCTCAGCACAGGGTACGAGAAGGTTGAGAGCAGAGTTGGGTAGGTAGAAGGGACAACCAGCTGTTGGGCTGCAGAGTGTCTGCATACCAGTGTAGAAACATGAAACAAAAGTAGTTGTAGACTGCTCCGTGGTGTAAAATGACCTTGTCATAGCTGGTGTGATTGAAGCAAGGGGGGGTGGTGATGAAAATCAGTAAGATACTGCATTATCTGCCATCAAACTATACCAAATAGGCGCTCTAGGTCATAAAGGTGTGAAGGAACACTAGGTCTGACAAGTTGCTGTAAAATCTGAGAGGACATGGGAGTAGTGATGATCACACAGCCAAATTTATGTTGGATATAAATCCCATATTTTAATGGCATGGAGGTATTAGGAAATTTTCTATTCCGGACAAGAAGGAGGTTATGGGACTGAGGAGAAAACAAGGCTCATGTGTCTTCATAAACCTGTATGAACAGGTAAATTCAATTATGTCCATGCTATCTGGCCAGATTGTTCGGGAAGAAGCTGGCTAACATTTTGGTGAACAAGCATCTTGATTTACTTGAGGGATCATTTCTTGTACCAACCTGGTATAGAGTTAGCCTTGATTTAGGACTAAAACTGGTTTGAGATATAATTACTGTTGAGTCATTAAATAGCAGTAAGTGACCACAGTACAATTACATGTTCAGCATCCTCAGGGGTGGAAGGTGTTGGACTGAAAATGAGTCTTGTGCTGTAGGACATTGCAGGGAAAAAGATCAGAAAAACAAAGTCCTTAGACTTGTCATGGCAGCCCCATAGATACCTGGAAAGGTTACAGATAGCTTGAGTTAGGCAGAGCTTCAGAGCTGAAGTGGAAATCAGTTATAAAGGAAGGGATTTCTGGAGTCCAGCAAGACTCATCAAAAGACAGAAGTCCATCCCTTGCCAAGTGGACTGAAAGAGCCATGCTGTGTGTGGCAGGCAGCCTGTGAGCTGGACATTAAGCAGTTTAAGAGGGGCTTGGAAGAGCCTGGGCCTTAGGGAGCAAATGCTGCCCTAAGTGTGTCAGAGAGAAGGCTGGGGACAAAACCTTGAATGTGTAGGACTGAAGGCACAGCTAATTTTCGGTGCTACTTCATACTACTTAAGTGGCTTCTCCATGTCATTCTGGAGCACAGGGCATGTTTGAGAGCCTGCCTATCCATCACCTTGTCCTTTTGGATGGTAAAGATAAGGAACCTCCCAATGAACTCTAGTGTTTGAGGCAGAGAAGCTGAAGCAAAGTAGTGAATTTAAGTGGAAAAGCAACAGATATATCTAGGAGTTGTAAAAGAGCTTGAGACTGAAATGCTAACATTACTAGCAGAAATAGGGCTGTTAAAAACTAGCTTTACCATAGAAAAACTATGGTGTTCTTCATAAGTAGCTAACATCCTAATGTCAGATTATTATTTTTTTAATTAAAATATTAAACGGGGCGCTGGGAATTGCAGATCAGCAACCCTGCTCTCCGGTTGGAGAAGGGGAAACTGAAGTTCTCTAACTCTTCAGTATGTGATAGGTTGAAAGCAACGTACTTTCTGCAAAGAAAGGTGGTTGGACTACATGGTCTTTGAAGGTCCCTTCCAGCCCAAACCATTCTGTGATTCTGTGATCAACCTTGTTTTCTGGGTAATCTACCAGAATCTTTGAACATGTTGACAAACAGTCGGAGGTAGAGAATCAACTGATCTTTATTTGGTTGATTTAAAAGGTTTTATCAAGTCCTCCCAAGAAGGTACTCAAAAATTATGCTTGTAATGAGAAGTGTAATAATCATGGAGTCCTTCTCTATTTGCAGCTCATGTTGATTGCTTGGACGGCAAAAGGTAGACAGAAGTCTAGTTGGAGATGGTGATTGAAGGCTTCCAGGTCTGCATCTTGATTAGGTCTTCAACCTTTGAGCAAATTAGTTTCCTCTGGAAAACTCTGATTCATTAAAACCAAAGATGCCAGGTGGAGAAGGGTTGATGTGCACTGAACTTTTCTGGTGAGCCCATCTAGGTCTAGGACTCAAAGTCTGATTGACTGCAGAGGAGAAACAAGCCCACAATACTGGGTAGTGTGGCATCTAGATTCCTCTTTAACGTGACACCCTCTCGTTCAGTTTCCTATCCTGAGCTTGGCTTGCAGGTCTGCCAGATCCCAGGGCATGCCTCAACAGCTGATGTGGAGGATATGTTCTGTTTTCTTTTGGTTTTATCAGGAAAAACCTTAAAGGTTTTGGTTTTGGCAATGGGCAGAAAGGGAAGGAGCAGGGAGAGAGCACTGGTCAACATCTTCCAGGTCTCATTTTGACACTGTTCTTGAGGGATTGGTGTCCATGTGTGTGTGTGCGTGCAGACCTGTTATCTCTCTTCTCAAGAGACCTAGAAGAACCTATAGCTAACTGGTGTGAGCTAGAGCAACCCTTTGCTGCTCTGGCTTGGTTTTGGGCTCCTTAAAAGTCTAGAAGTCATGGCAAATGCACTCACTTCTCTCACCTTCCCTGTCTTTAGTATGTCATGGTACCAAAGTGTAAGTGCTTTGATAAGTCATTGGGTTTTGCAAGAGGAGCAGGTTAACTGCAGCCACCTCAAGGCTTTCAGTTAGAGTTATGTTTAGATAAAAGAATTAGCAATTGAAATTGCCCCATCGCTGGCAGTGTTCAAGGCCAGGTTGGACAGGGCTTGGAGCAGCCTACTCTAGTGGAAGGTGTCCCTGCCCGTGGCAGGGTGTTGGAACTAGGTGGGCTTTAAGTTCCCTTCCAACCTAAACCATCCTGTACTTCTATGAAAGAATAGAGTAGTTGGTTTATACCATAGAAGTGACTTCAGTCTGGCCATGACTGGAAAGTTCAGAAGATCACGATGAAGTCTGGTACTGTGAGCATGCAGCAGTAGGTGCTGGCTCTGGGAAATGCAAGACAACGGGCAGGGGGGGAAAATGGCAATTTTTAATGCTCCAACAATATTGCTGGGCTTTAAGTGATTTGCTCATTCAGGAAGAAGAGTATCGAACTCTGGGTGGCAACAGCAAATGAGGTGAAGGTGTATAAACTGCCATAGAAAATAACTGTGTATTAGAGCAGTAGGTGCTGAGGTCTGAGGAGCTGCGGTGCATGAACTCCTCCGTGACACGGTTCATCAGACCCTCGCGGTGTCCCTATGCTCCTTTCCCTTGGTAATCTGGTGCTTGTCACTGATGCAACCTTTGTCCCCTCCCCTTAGAAATACCAACTTAATGAGATTGCTCACTTCTAGTTAAATTGTACCAGCTGACTTTGAAGTACTTAATATAAAAATGTCGTGGTATATTTGCATGATAGCTATTTGATGTAAGAACAAAAATCTCTTGTGCTCTCTCTTTAGGAATTTGGGCTTTGAGTTTCATTGGGGAGCGTTGTACGTACCCAACTGCACGGGATCAGGCCCATGTATATCACATCTGAGATTAGAAACATTCTAGGAGACAAATCAGAAGATAAAGTTGTCTGTTACAGGCTCAGATGATAATAGCGATTTGTGCTAAAAGCTGCCCGTCCACATAGCAAACTGCACGGCTGCTTCTGTTCTAACTGCTGTCAAAGGTCTGGCATTTTGGTAATAGCATTTATTTTCTAAATGTACTGAGTATACTTGCCTTTAAATCCTGTTAGGTACAGATAATTATTGTTGGTATTCTGTAAATTAACTCTATACTAGCATTCGCATTGGACTAGGCTTAATATTGTGAGTGTCAAAGATGACTTGAAAAAGGAAAATTCATTTATACCCTTTTAGTGCAGTTCTGCCCCATACAAGGGGTTGTTTGTGGAAGTACCAGGAGTGCTACAGCTGTCTCACCCCCTTACACTTGCTGTGATTTTCTGCAGGAGAACATGCAGATTTAAATCTGTTTTTCCATCCTTTGGAGACACTGAGATATTATCACAGTGAGGCAATAGATAAACCAGGCCATAATGCAGAGAAAATGTATCTTTTCCTTTTTTTTTTTAATTCCTTCTGCTGTTAATCAGGCCTCTGAGCATTTTTATTATTATTATTTTTAATTTAAAACCGTTAAATTGTTTGAATGCAAATCACTTCCCCCGTGTCTGGTGCGACATCCTCTAACACGTGGGTCTGTTCAGGCTGAATTATTTGTGGTCTTCCAGAAAAACTAGATGGGACTGGAATTACTAATGCCAAAAATTGCCCACGGCAAGGGAGGGAAATCCTTACCCCATCCAGACCCTTTCCAGTCCCCCCACAGCACCCCACAAGGGTATAAATACCTACTTTTTCTTTTCCAGGTGATCTTTAAGGCCAGGCAGCAGCAGGCAGGGTCGATCGGTCTGGGCGGATGGGACGGGGCTCCTGCCCTGCAGATGTACGCTGCTTTGGCATCAGACCCAGCCGGTTTTAGGCTGGGTTTTTGTCCCCCAAGCAGAGCTCAGCCCCAGCACAGCCAGCCCCGGGGCTCTTTGGTGCTCCTTGCATCTTCTCGGGTACAAGATCCCTGTGGGTGATGGTGCCCGCAGATCGCCCGGCTGCTCGGTGTGCGTTTAGAGAGCTACATGTGGTTGGATTTCACTGTGTCCTCAATTGTGATTCCCAGGGCAGAAAAATTAGGACTTTCTTCTCAGTTAAATTAAAACCACAAAAAGTAAAGCAAAACCTCTGGAGAGCGGTGCTACCTGTGGTAGTGACCACCGTTCACCACCCGCTTCTGTTCAGCCATGACCCCTGCTTTGGTTCTGCTGGGTTTTTAGCCATCTTGACCTCATGTTTGCAAATATTATTGGTAATATAATGCTCTATGTACAAATGTCTGTGTGACTCATGTGTATGTTTCTGTGGTTCAAGTCAGCCACAGAGTTCTGGAATTTCATTGTACTTTGGTTAAATGTTGGACTTTTAACTCTTCTACTGTATGGCTTCTTGATTTCTCTTGTCCAATGTGGACCAACTCTATTTTTGGAAATAAATAAGCATGTAAATAAAATGAATGGGTTTATGCCACTTACAAGAAAATGCTTTATTTAAAATATACACTCAGTCTTGTATATTTTATGGTATCTCAGGGAGGGACAAGGCTCAGGCACCAGCAGCCTTGGTGATGAGGTACCATATTATGTACAAATTCATTTCCAAGTGGTTTCAGAAGAAGACTTTCCATCTCCTGAGCCAAACCCCTGTAGGACCAGCCTGGAGGAGGAGGAGGTGGGGGGGGGAATCCAGAAAGAATCACTTAGTTTAAAAGGAGTAAAGGAAATAAACACAACTTTCCTCTCAACACAAGGCTTCTGGTTTGAGGTGTCCGGGTGCCAAGGATGCTGCCAAGTGTCAGGATGCTGTGGGGCAGTTCTCGGCTCCTGCCCAGGAGCATGTGGAGATCAGGAGCATGATGACTTCTTTTTTTTCTTCTTAAACTTCTCCATATAAACCAATATTTACCAGTAATCCTGTGTTTCTGTTTTTGTTTTTTGGCAGACTTTTACCAGTAAATATCGGTTTATTCCTGAAACCAGAAGCCCTAAACATACCTTTGTTTATAAGGTCAGTTGTCATTTTGTCTCTCTCATTCCCCACTCCCCCCCACAGTACAACCTGGCAGGTAATTGAAAGGTACCAAGTTTTCTTTCTAGTTTTCCTGCTCTGCATCTCTGGGAATGGAGCCCGCAGGACCTAGAGCCTTCTGTTGGTAACGTAGACCTGAGTTTACAAATTCTTCTTTTACCATTTTAAAGCCTGCTTGTAAGGACAGAGGTGTTCCCAGCTGCGGGAATGGGTAGAACCCCCACAGAAGTATGAACACCTCTCTGAAGCCTGTGGGTCGGTCTGTCACAACCATCTTTAGGCTTGGGGCTGAGGAAATAAGTTATCCCAAAATATACACTAAGGAATGCCATTGTTGGTTTGCAGGGAGCAGGACTGGGGGAGGGAAGGGTGGGAAAGGAGTTGGAAAAAATCATTTCCTCCCCCTCCCCATTTTTTCTCATTTACTGCTGGAAGGCAAAGTGTGATGTGGGGAGGAGGGAGAGAGTTTAGTTTGAACATTGCCCTTCCGGAACTTGTTGTAAACTCTTCCTCCAAGGCTGGGAGAAAGGGCAAGTGCAAGGCCTGATCCTTAAAAGGACATCGCTAGGTGTCTGAGACCCCAGAAGCAGCTGCACTTTTAATGACGGGAACCACTTTAGGTCACTTTGTCAGGGTTTTGGTTATTCCCAGACAAATCCCCTTGGGAGCATTGAAGCCTCCTTTACTTTCATGCAAGTGTTTGCGACCCAAACACAACAACCTTCCGCTGATACTCCAGAAGCAGAGAAGCTGGTGAGGAATAGAAAACGAGTTGTCTGCATGGTCCCAGGCAATTTTTCTTCTCCCAAGTAAACAAAATGCAAAAAAAAAAACCCAAATAAAACCTTCTCCCAAAATGCAACCTCCCAACAAAGCGAGCCAAAGAGGATCTCAAACGCCTGCTCTGCTTGTGTCGTATGTGGTTGGTGAGAGCTCTTTCGGCCTAGCTGCAACCTAACTATGTCCCTTTAAGGAGCACCAGTGTCTGTTTTCCTCTTAATGAACGCCAAAGCTGAGGGGTTTGCAGGTTTCAGATGCAGGCTGAAGCTCCTGCAGCCTTAGTTGGAGTCCAGAGTGAGGGGAGCCCTTCCAGCTTTGCACTTTGAGCTGAACACTACCTTTCCTCCCCTTTTGCAGCCTGGGTGGTTCTGATTGCTGGCAGTTCTGTAACACAACTTTAATCTGAGCAATTGAGGCTGGTCCTACCTTATCTTCAGACGTCTTGCGGAGGACTCCTGTTACCAGTTTGGTACTCAAAAGCTACACCCCACCATCAGAAGTCACTTACTCTTTTTTTTGTCCAAGGCAGTGATAGATCACCCTCTCTAGCTCTAATGGAAAAAAAGATAATTGCAATGCAACTTTCTTATAAATTGTTCATGTATACATAATTCCATTGCAATCCCAAATTGGAGAAGAGATCTGTTAAAGGTATATATTAGTCTAGATTTTTTCTTATTGTAAATACTGTAATTTTATAATACTGTCAATATTTTATTAACTTAGAAATATTTAACAGAGTTTAATCTATGGTAGTTGATTTATTTATAGGTTTATGTTGCAGCCAATATTGCATTACATTCTAATGTAAGATTAACTTTCTGCATATAAACATTGATTTAATCTATCCCTGGAAAGATTAAGAGAGAAAACTTGCTCTTAATCTGTATTTATCCCCCAATTCCCAGTTTGGAATTCTTTAACAAGATATTAGGAGGTTCCAAGAGCTCGGGAATCTTAACAACTGCGATTGGATTTGAAAACTTGAATTTGGAAATGTGGCTCTTTCACCCTGTGAACAAGTTTGCTTCAATATCTGATCTATACAGTACGGAAGTCTTTATTTTGAGCAAAGGGACACTCTCAGATCAATTGTAGTTTCTCGGGGTTTTGGAGGGGAGGGGAAGCAAAACTGCCCCCCGTGCATGTGTGTTAATGCTTTTTTAATTGCAAGGGGTAAAAGAAAATATCCTTTTCGTGTTTGGCTCTTTGGCTGGAAGCATTCCTGCAGCACTTTGCATCTCTGTTACGAGGAGGCTCCAGAGGTCCTGCCACCGCGGCACCGACTGCAGCCAGCACTCGGTGAGATGGGTACACGAGCACCAAGTCTAAAACCTGCCAGTTTCTGACCAAAGTTTTTACCTTTTTTGTTTCTTTCATTCTCTCTCTCTCTCTTTTACTCTGATGGTGTCCCTTTAACAGCATAAAGATGTTCACGTTCTCTGCAAAAAACCATTAGGAGTTATTTTCTCTTTAAGGCAGGGCAGAATTGGACTGTAATGTTTTGCATAAAAAATACCAAAACTATATAAGGTTTTTCACGGGAGCTGGTATTTTTGGAGTGTAAAAGTTAATCTTTGTTAGAGATGTGCCAATCTATACTGCTTTATTGTAGTGTTGTTACACTTAGGCCTTTCAGTTAACTGACAAATATATACTGTAACAGTATACTTTGTACAGATTTATTTAAAATTTATTTGAAAAACTGAAATAAAGTAGGCAGACAATAAAGATATTTATTTTTCATTTGACTATGTAAGAAGGTATCATTCTTTTGGTTTTAGTGCACTGGTGTACCAAGCCTCAGAACCACTGCTTTCTCCAGCTCATAGGATGCTTTTCCGAGACTGTGGATACGTGTATGTGTACTGCTGTGTTGATAAGTAAATGCCAACGATGGAGTTCGTTGCTTTTATACATCCCAAAGAGAAGTTCTCCACCGTTCATTTTTCTGGTTTCTGACTGAAAAGGTGTGTGTTTGTGAACAGTGTTCACGCAAGTTCTGCCATCCCACCCTCACATCAGCTTATACCAATGCCAGGATGGGAGGATTTGCCTGCGAACCTTCCCCAAAACACCCCAGTCCGCAGTGGCATCGTCAGGGAGTTCAAACGTGTGTCCTTTGGGCTTTGTGTAAAGCAGATGCAGAACAAGAAAAATCACTATGTTAAATCCATTAGAAAACCAATTCCTTATTGTACAGTAGTATGGAGATCTCTAGTCAACCTGCCATTAATAATAGATTCTTATTTTTTGAATGATCTATTTAAAAGAACAGCAAGCATTGTATTTGCTAGTAAATCTGAAGTGTTTACATGGAATTACTAAATAAATTATTTGATCTAAGATGGCTCTCATCAGTGCTGATTTTTAATGCTGGAAGTTAATTTCGGCAGCTGCTTTTTTAGTTCATGCTGTTCTTTAAAACCTCCCAAAGCATTTTTTTTTCTCTCAGTGCATGCTTGTGGGTTAAATGAGGTTCTGAGGAAGACGCAGAGTGTGCCTTTCCCGGTGAGGTCTGGCAGGAGTGCTAGCTAATGTTCTGCAACCCCCTCCACACCATGAGGCTGCCCCTTCATATTCCAGACAACTGCTTGCAGTGCTGAGACAGAGAAGGATGCTCTGAGCTGGAAGCCCTGCGGCAGATGGAACTGCTTAGTTGCAGTTTTCACCCGTCAAGAGTCCTGGTGCATGTATATAGGTGGATATATATTTTATAGCAGAAAGCGCTGGGATAGAAGTAAAACACCATCCTTCAAGGTAACAAGTTGTCAAACCCAGTTCCAGCATGGCTTGGTCGTGCTTTCCGCTGTCACAAGGCTGCAGGAAAGCCCCGTGCTCCCAGCCCCATGACCTTGCTCAAGGCCCTCGTGTCCGCAGGCAGTCACGAGGAACTGAAGCGGATGAGTGCTCTGGATCATCATCGAGCTGGAGGTGAATGCAGGGGGTTTCCACCCCTCTGAGCACCAGAGCACTGGGGCTACTCCCCGAGGTGGGGAGCTGGTTGTGCGGCTCCCGAAGCACGCTGGCGCTCCTGTGTGGAGGATGGAGTAGGTGATGTTCTGCACTGGGGCTCCAGCCTGGTGTGCAGAGCTTCTGGCTGTGGGAGGGAAGCAGCTGGAGTGCAGTTAGTGAGAGGCTGGATGGAGAAATCCATGGAGGAGGACCAGGCAGGAATAGCAGGCAGTCGTTGCAAGTGCAGGGTCTGGCCACACTGTGTCCCCCTCTGAGCACTGCAGACGCTCATTCCTTCAGAGGCGTTCAAACTAGGGAAAAAACGAAACTATAAATAATGCAATCTATCCCGCGTTCCTCATTTCCCAGGCGTTCTCGTACAGCATGCCAAGCCACCTAATGTTTAATTTAATGCTCCCCGTGCTCAGTGCCTGGTTAGAGAACCCGACAAACGCTTGCATTATGCACCATTTGGAATATTTTTGGACATGGATTTCACACTTCACGTTCAGGGCAGGATTCCCACACCACCACCACCACCCCTGAGCTGCTGGGGAGTGCTGAGCCCAGACCTTGCCCCATGCACACAGCCAGTGTCCCCAGTCCAACTGCTTCTGCTTCCCGCTCCTCTCACCCTCACTGTTTGGGAAGCCCTGAGGTATCTATCCCTGGCCCTGCAGTGCAGCCCGTACCCTCCCCAAGCCTTTCACCTCATCACTCACAGCACACTGCACACCATGCTGCTTTCGCTGCAAATAATTCTGCTCTTGCTTATTCTTCTGAATAGAGTATTTATATGCATCTTCTCCTCATGTAAGAGCAAGCACGTGGTTCTGAGCAGTATATTGCTAGTAATTTGCTTTCTGAATTAGACACACTGATAAAATGGCTATGCTTATCTGAGTCGTGTCAAGAACTTGGGATGGATGTTTCTCCACATTGATACCTACCAGCCCTAGTCAATTGTTCATGCTTGAGAAGAAGCTGAAGCAGCAGCTCTGCACCTTGCCAAGCCATGCAAAGCCTTATTTTGGAAGAAAATATTCCCTCATTAGCTTTATTTCCCATCCCACCCCCCACGCTGTCTTTAGCATCAGGAATTGGGAACCATAGTGTAGGAAATTATTCAACCCACTACTGAGCCTCACACCTTCAACGATGCTTTACTATGGGTCTGGGAAAGGACAAGGTGGACGGACTGACCCGCTCAGGGATGTGCCTGCAGCTCTGATCCTGCTGCTCTGCTGACTCTTTTCATTTCAGTGCTTAAAACAAAACCCAAACTGAAGCATCGGACAAGAGCAACGACCGTGAACTGGTGCTTTCAGTAGCTGGTGCCATTTGTTTGTAACTGATGGGACGACACTCCAGTAACTCTGATACGGAGCATCTTGAGTCAGTTTTGCCTCACATGATGGCTTCCAACCAAAGCAATTCCTTCCTCAGTGGCTTGCTTGGCATTGCTGATCACCTGCTGTCTTTTCTGGACATTGGCTGAAGTGGGTTACTCCAGAAGAAAGAAGTGCCGCAGGGAGGCATTTTCTGGCATAGGAAACGGGAGCAGGTACTTTTGCTGTCACCACTACGGCTGCTTGCATGGAAAGGTGTCTTGAAAGCCAATTGAAGGCTCCTCAGTACTGCCATGTAGGTGTTGGGAGTAGAGGCTGCTCTTGATTTCAAGAAATGTATAATTGGAATGAGGAGGCAGACATGAACTTGATCCATGTGCAAACCCTTTCTCCCTTCAGCCTTTCATCCCAGCAGAGCATGGTAACTGTAAAGACATAATTTGAATTATTTCACCCCAGATTCGTTTCTCCAAGTTTAACATATGGAGGTGCTAAAAGTGGGGAAAGAGAGGAGCTTAAAAGGGAGAAGCAATACTGGTGATAGCATCAAATAGTTGTTCATATGGGAAACCAACCTGATCATTTGTAGCCACCCACAGGAGGGGTGGGAGAGGCGTATCCCCTGCTGTATCTCATTTCGTAACTCACCCAGCATTTCGGTGGGCCTGAGAATCAAAAGCCATGGCAGAGAGGGATGGTGAATTCCACTGCGGGGCCAGGAGAAAGGTGGAAGGAGGAAGGTGCTGTGACTCTTGGAGAGCGTTTGCTCTGCACCTCCTGACGCGCTGATGCACAAACATCTCCGGCTGCTCTGGAGGCTTGATCAGGGCGTTTGTAGGCAGCTGCCTACTTCTGGGGAGCTGTTCTCACTCTCCTGTTAGCACTGGCGCTGAGCACTCAGTGCTGATGGATGCCCAGAACAGCTTGAGCCCCAGCAAGGGTGTCCCGAGAGAGCACTGAACAGAGAGGGAAAGAGCATGTGGCTGGTTCTGAAAGGCAGAGCCCTGCCGAGCGCTACTGCCTGTACAGCAGACACTTGGTTTCCCTGCACCTCCCCTTGCTCTCCCTCCCAGAAGTGTCTCCTGATCTACCTGCACCCATGGCTTCCCACGGAGGAGCAAGCACTGAGGACTGACCACAAGAACTGAACTGCACTAAAGCTGAAAGCAGGACATCCCCAAGCACTATCTCCCTGCCCTGCCGGGTGAGACAAACTAACTACAGCTATAACCTTCACTGCAGGTTGCATCCCACAAAGTGTTTCCAGTTGAGGCTGTTCTCCTTGGTCATGGGAACAACCTGCCCAAGTATTTCTTTCAGGAATGGCCATGGAAAAGCACCATCATTCCTCCTGATTCCTTCTGCAAGAGCAATTTGTGGCCTGACATGGGTGCTGGGCTCCCCTAAGCACAGGAGCTGCTGTATCCCAAGAGCAAGCAGTCCCTGGTGTTAGAGGATCTTAGCACTAAAAGTAACATCATGCAGGATGAGCTGTGACTCCCGTCATGGAGAGCAGTAGGGACACGGAGAATCCCTGTGCCCCACTTTGGTGTCCTCTGGCCATGCTTCTCCCCCTAGTCCTCATGATGCCCCACGGCACTAAGTGCTCCTAATCCCTCCATTTTCTCTGGTGGACTTCCCTTAGTTCAGCCTACAGCTTGATGATTTCTCAGCAAGCCTCTATTTCTCAGTGGTGGCATTAGTAACAGTGGGTACAGCAATAGCAAATAATTATTCAATGACCTTTTGGGGTTTACAAACCTGTGGCTCTGCCAGGGGCTAAAGATTCATGGACCTAAAGAGCTTCTGAAGCACCATCATTTGAGCAATAGCAAAGTATAGGTGGGAAAGGTGAGCTACAGATGGCAACAGCACTGAATAGTCTCAGCGAAGGACCCTGTTTGGAGCCAGGACATGTCCCCTTGAGTCCTGCTGCTGTCACAGCCAGGTATGCCGCCTTGCACCATGGTATCCCAGTCCAAGTACGAACAGTGCTAGAACACACAGATTCCTGGCGTGGCCTCTGCATCCCAGCCATGGCTTTTTGGGGAATGGGAGGGATTGCCCATCCATCCGGTGGGCCGCAGCCGTTAGATGTGGGGCTGCTGGTGCCAACATCTGACACCATCTTGTACCTCTCGCTGCACCCCAGCAGTGCCCCACAGTCCCATTCTGCCACCAGCAGTCAAGGAGACCCCATAACACTGCTCTGGGTACCCTGGTCCTGGGGAAGAGCCAGAACTCTCCGGGCAGCAGGACAGCAAACCCAGCACCACAGCTTTACAAAGTAAAAGGTATTGTGGAGCCCTAAGAAAGCTGAGGTGCCCCCCAAAACTGAAACCCCTACACACAGCCCCTCCACAGATTGGAGCCCCACAATAACCCTTTGGCTTTGCTGCCAAGGCTGATGGAGGTGCCTCAGGATACAATGAAGCCCAGCACCCAGCATGATGTGTCATGGACAGGACACAGGGATTTAGACAAGGCACTGTCAAAAGAGACACTAATTAGTGCTAATTGCAAGTAATCAGCCAAACCTAAGAGCATGAAGGAGCCTAGTCCTGGCAAAGCCAATAGTTGGGGTAACGAGGGCATTTGCTTGGCAAGCCATGGTGGGAGGACCTCATGGATGGGGACCCACAGGGCCTCCCCTTTCCCTCTCTAGAGACCACACTCCCTTTGTATATCCATCACCTACACCTGTAGCACTGTCAGTTTCTGATTCCTTGGTCCTCACAATACTCTGTGCCCAGAGCAGATTTCCAGGCATGGCATCAAGACCTGCAGCTGCCCTGTGACCCCAGCCAAACCATCACACCCCACTGCTGAGCCCCAGGGTGCCTCCCTGAGACATGCTGGTGATGAACAGGGCGCTGTGCCTTGCTCTGAGAACAAGGGTGAAAGTTTTCCTATTTCACCCCTGTAATGTGATTCTCCATCTGCAGTATATGGCTGTCTTCACATCTTCAGACTTTATTTGGCACCCACATCCTCATGGGTATTAAGGAGCTCGCAGAACTGGGTTTGAAACCCTACCCAATTCCTTCCTTACCCATTCCCTGCAATTTCTCTTAGAAGAGAGATAATAATCCTATCCCTGCCCTGCTCTGGAATAAAAAACAGGGCACTGATGCACCCAGGCGAGCATCACAGCAGGATCCCTGCTGGGGCTGTGACTCTTGTATCCTCAGCACTAGGGACAGCAGACAGGACATCTTCATTGTGAGCAGGATAGAGGTGTCCTTTCCTCTGTGCCAAGCCCAGTGGGTACCACTCAGGTCAGTCTAATGATGTGCTGCTCACCTAAGGGACCAGGCCGACCTCTCTGAAGAAGTCTGGAAGAAAAGTTCAGTCCCCTGCATCTTGCTAGTGAATTCCCATCCATGCATGATTTCTCTAATGCCCTGTGAGTGCTTTCCTTTGCTCTTTGTGCCAGCGATGAGTCAGGCTTGGATGTGCATTGTCAGGCAATCCAGAGCTGGCCTTTTGCTAGGAAACACCATGTGTTCGGCAAGAGCAATATCTAAGTGCCCTCTGGTGGTAATTCCCTAAGTCATTGCTGGGGTTTCCCCCTCGTCTTTCAGCGCAATATCCCCCTGGGATCTCTGTTGGGATATCTGCACCAGTGCCAGGACAGCTCCTGCTCTCCTGAGCCCCCGTGCACTCACAGCACTCCATGTCCCACTTCGCTGCCAGCTTCTGCAGCAAATTCATCAGCGTGTCCCTGATTCCGCTCCTGCTCGGGGCCAGGACAGCCCCGGGTGCGGAGCACTTGGCCTACTTTGGTGCTCACGTGCTAGCTCATCCTCCACAGCTCCATCCCACAGCAGAGCCGCCTCAGCTAGGGTGCTTGCAGTGGTACCCTCACCTCCAGCCCCGCTCTTTCCCCACTAACAAACGTTTCTCTTTCAGCCCATTTCAGTAAAGCTCAGGATGTGGGAGGTATCAGGGTAATTGAGTGAAAAGTGGAGGCCAGGCAGCACAGCAAAACCTAAACTTGCTCCTCCAGTACGGAGACTGCAGTGAGAGCTCAGCTGCGGTACAAGCCCTCAGAGACACTGCAGGGAGCCAGTTTTGTAACAGTTCTTTCCCTGAAACTCCTCTTGCATGTCACTGTTCTATTTAATTTCTACTACGTATCTTGAGGAGCCTTTAACTTTGATTTAGATAAAAGCACTAAAGATGCCTGCACGACAGCTTTGACCACTGTGGGGGGAAAGGGGGATGTAACAGAAAACATGTGCTGTGCCACAGAGGGATGGAAATCCAGCCTGACCAGTTACTTAAACACAGAACAGGCATTTTTAACCATGAGGACATCCCAGCTCCCCTGGCAAGGGACACACTTACACTGTCTCTGCTCTGCTGCCTAAGAGGGGCAGAACTGCAAAGTAACAGTGAGTCTAAGAAGGAATAAACCCCAATCCGGGATCCCACGACCCTGGGCAGATGTCAGGAACATCTGCCATCCCCATGCCAGTGGGATGCAGCATCCCAAGGGCTCTCTCTTGCTCTGAGGCAGAGGAGCACAGGGGGCTGCAGCCACTGCCCCATGACCCACCAGCCTCTGCACTTCCCACCACATGTGGGCTGCACCCCAGCAGCACGTGCCTTTATAGGAAGGTCAAATAAAGCTGCTGGAACACAATCAAAAGATGGACTTTGCTTTCCAGGACTCCCTGCCCCACTGCAAGCCATGGGTGATCTTCCTTGGCTGCTGCCCTCTGCAGAGGTTCTCTCCAGCAAGAAGCTGAAGAGGGGACACTCGTGGGACTCCCATCCGTCATGGGGACTCCTTCTCTGTGTGTCCTTTCTGCCCAGGTCACTTGCATCACTCCAGGCCAGGGCACAACTCCACTGTCCCACATCCCTGAGCTTTGCTATGGTTTCCTGTGCTCACCCTGACATGTCCCTCTCAGAGCACCTAATGCTGTCACTGTAAAAATCAGTGCTGGTTTTAACTCCTCTTTTAATTGTTAAACTGTTTTATATCAGCTACTGCTCCCTCCATGTCTATGTACCTTTTGGCATGGGGCAATGTCTCATAAACCAGCCTAAAGCATCTCCGTAATTCAGGAGAAATGCAGTGCTCCTGGGATGAAGCTCTGAAGCCATTGCTATTTCAAGCCCTAATTGTGATTTCAGTGACTTGACCCCAGTGCCACACCGCAGTGCACACCCATTGTGGGGATCTTCACCCAGTCTCAAGCAGTCACAATTCACTGCTCAAGTTTTCAGCCCACCCAGGCCATTAGGAAAATGAATGTATAATAAAATCCTGCTGGTACAGCTGGCTGCCTGAGCAGCACAGCCCTTGGGATAACAACAGAGGAGAAAGGCATTCAGTGCTTTTCAAGGCTGCTTGTGTCCAGTGTGGCTGGGCTACTGCAAGCTGCTGTCTGATCCTGTGCTTTGCTAACAAGAGCTGACTCCTTCCCATCCTGTTTCCCATCCCCTTCTTCTCTCTTTCTCTATCTTAATCCCATTCCTTACCCTCCTCTCCCACTCCTTTCCCTCCTCTACCACATCCTCTCCCCATCCAAGCAGGTCTCCTGTCCCCATTGTTTGATTTCTTACCCATAGGGATGCATTGTTCTTGAGCCCAGAGGAAGTGATCCTTGAATATTAACCTGCTGTCTTGGTCTCTTCTTCCCTTCCTGGCTCGTTCCCATGGGATTCTTCTAAGAAGGTCCCTGAAGAGGCCAAAGTTAGCTCTCCTGAAGTCCAGGGTTGCAAACTTACCTATTGTTCTTATTTCTCATTAGGTTCAGTATTGTTTGGGATGAATTTGAGAGATCCCATTTCAGCCACAGACTCTGTGATTTGTCTCAAAATGGGCTGGGAAAAAGAGATTGGAGCCTGCAGGAACCAAGCTCCAGATTCTGCCGGTGACTCTGGGGCAGGACAAGTCAGATCAAAGGGGCCTCCTGTGTTAACCTGGACAAACAGCTTGGCCTGAAGCTGGGGTTACAGTCTGGCAGCAGGCTCATCAACTCTCGCATTCCAGAGATGCAGGGACAGCCACAGCTGGGGCTGAGAGGGATGGGAACAGCATCTTTGCTGACACCCAGCAGAAGCAGTGCCCCACTGAAGCCTCCAAGATAGCTGTGAGAAGAGCATGAGTCAGCACCAGCACGGCAGGTAGGAGCTGTTGGAGCAAGTCTAGAGGCGGCCATAAGGATGATCAGGGGCTGGAGCACCTCCCATATGAAGACAGGCTGAGAAAGTTGAGGCTGTTCAGCCTGGAGAAGAGAAGGCTGCGTGGAGACTTCAGAGCAGCCTCCAGTGCCTGAAGAGGGCTACAAGGATGGGGGAGAGGGACTTTTCATTAGGGACTGCAGTGACAGGACAGGGGATAACGGGTTCAAACTTAAACAGTGGAAGTTCAGGTTGGATATAGGGAAGAAGTTCTTTACTGAGAGGCAAAGTAAAGGCCGCCCAAGGAAGCCGTGAATGCCCCATCCCTGGCAGTTGATGGGGCTTGGAGCAAGCTGCTCTAGTGGAAAGTGTCCCTGCCCATGGCCGGGGGCTGGAACTGGATGAGCCTCAAGGTCCCTTCCGACGCAAACCAGAGCGGGATTCCGTTTCTACGGCGGCGGCAGCCAGCCGGGCACCCGCGGAACATACAGAGCTGTGCCGCTAGAGGGTGCCAGTGCACTGCGCTGCCCGACAACCCCGCTCCCCCCACCCCCGATCGCTCCGGGCTGCGGCATTCCCCCTGCAGCCGGGGCGAGAGCTGTGTGACACCGCGAGGCTGCAGCGCTGAGCCCCTTCCTCTGACGTTCAGCTGCCAGAGGCAGCCCGGCCGCGCAGCCGCAGGGCTCGGGCAGCAGGTTCGTGTCTGTGGCAGGAGCCCGGTACAGCACGGGGATGCCGCCAGTGGCAGCTATGAGGCTGTGCGCTGGGCTGAGCTATGCCAGTGGCTGTAGCTCCTATTGCAGAGGCTGCTTAGCATCATCCATGCAAGGACACCTACGCCACTGTGGCCATTGGCACACAACTGGGAGGAGAGCTCACAGCAGGCACGGAACAACTGAAAACTGACCTACCCAGCCCTGCAGCCCTCTCCAAGCTTCCCCGTGGCAGTGCAGACCTCGTGAGCCCAATAAACCACAAGCAAAAGGTTTAACCAAAGCTGTGCTTGGATTTGGGGATCCAGGACATCACAAACAGGCCCCTGGATGTGGCCAAGGGCTTACACATGTCCTGCAAGAGAGGAGCCAGGGTTTGCTTTCTCTTTGAGTATGTTTTAGTGTCAGGACTACTGGGGGGCACTTCCAGAGCCTCCAGCAAACACAAATCTGCATCAGTCCCCCTGGAAGGACAGTCCAAAACCTCCTGTAACACACAGACTGTGTGCTACTTGGAGCAATCAATCCCTCCACACCTAAACCGACTCATCTGGCGCTGAACGTCATTCAGATGGAACCTTGTCTGCAACTGGGGTTTTCCCCAGGCTCAGCTGCTTCTCACAGTACTTCCCAGAGGGATTTCACTCTTCCTCCCTCCATCAGCTTTCTGTGCCAGCATCTTAAGCAGCAGGAGGTTTTCCTGGTCTGAGCTCTGTGGCAACATACCAAAGGCGCTGTTCACAGCAGAAAAGTGGAGTTCAAGGGTAGCAGTTGCCATGGCATGTCCCTCCAGCACAGACAAGGTTGGAATGACCTGGGTCCCACTGCTGGGAGATAGAGACAATGTCAGAAACAAACCAGAACACCCACAAAGACGGATCGGGTCTTTCCCTATGCCCTCAAGCTGCTAAATTGCTGCTGAAGCACCTGGAAGCAAGGTCAGTCCACAGCAACAGAGGACCTGACTCAAAGGGGGCTGGCATAACCCTTTATTAATAGAGAGCAGCACCTATTAATAGCATGCGAATGAGATTCACAAGTGCAAAGGCAGGGCCCTGCCAGCACCAGGGTACAATTCTGTGGGGCTCCTGTTTCAGCAGGTCCTGTGTCAGGGTTGGCCATGGGGCAGTGCCAGCTGAAGGGCTGTAGGCAGGTCATGAGGGTGTTCTGTGAAGTTTACCATTGCTTGAGTCAAACTCCTTTGGTTGGTGGCCTAAGGAGCTTCCAACACCAGGCATAGGGCTTGAAGCAATTCACACAGACAATGCTTAGAGCCCCTGGGCAGAGGAGGTCTGTGCTCCAGGTACGTGTCATACCCAGTTCTTCCAGGACCAGAGCCAAAACCCATCATCATTCCAGCTTTAAACAGAGAAACACTGCACAAAATCAGAGTCCAGAGAGACCATGCATGGCACAGCCTCCTGCCCTGGTTATGGCTGTGTAATCTGCCAAATGTCCCTGCAGGTAGGTCTCTTTGGGGCACAGACTGGGTCGTTTCCAGCCCCTGCTCCTCATTCCTACAGTACAAGGAGGCAGCCAACGTTTGTGCGAGGGTCCATACCCAGCCATGGCTGCTCTGAGGCTGATTTATGGCTGCTTTGAAGCTCTTCTGCATCAGTTCAGCTAAGCAGATCTTTATAGTAAGAGCAGTGCTGGTCTGCCCTAACATCCTCGAAACAGCCGGGCTCTGCCTGCAGCCTCTTAGCTGCGCAGGGGCAGCATCCCATCAGAGGATCCTGATGGGAAATGAAAATCCTGCCCCTTTAGAGGCCAGGATCCACATGGCCCTGCCTTGAGAGCCTGGACTACAGCAAGAATGGGTCATCTCATCTGTGAGGCCCTCTTAAAACAGCACCTCTCAGGAACAATTGCCCTCTACAGGCATTATGGCATTTGCTGCCTGACCTCCTATTCTGCAGAGCATCAACACTGTGGGAACCAGGTACTCCAAATACGAGAGGTCCACAGGTGAATTCCCCTGGCTGTCTGGCTGGGGGTTGCTCTGGCTCTACATAGATCACTCTCCATGCCTTCTCCACTCTTTTGCATCCAAGGCTTGCAGTGCTGCTGCTCCAGTCTCCCTGCAGCCCCATGCAAGGCTCCGGCATCCCTCAAGGCTCCAAGCATCACTCAGGGCTCCTGAAGAACACCTCCCAGGGGCCCTGTGGCCTAAGCAAAGGTAAGCTTTCCGCAGCTCACGTCTGCTCTGCCAAGCCTCCATCGATCTCTTCTGCTGAATCACAGTCAGGCCAGCCCAGGAATGATGTACTGTTGTTGGCTTGTTGCTGCTGCTGTCTTGGTTTCCTATGGCTTCAACACCCCTGAAGCAGAGTCAGCAGAACTGGAATGTGCTCCTGCTGAGCACTCTATCAAAGAGGTAACGGTATTTCCTTATCATCCCTCAGCTCTGATGGACTGAATCATCCCCTTGAGAGCAACCAGGGTCTGTCTGCGAAAACCCCTCAGTAACAGCCTTTGGAGCTGGAAAGCAAATCTGCCTTTTGAACTCAGACCTGTTCCCTGATGCGTGCTTTCTCCTGTACAAATGATGTTGGCTCTTCAACAGCCTTGAGTTTCTTCACCTCATTTTCGAACAGTGGTGAGTTGAAATCCACACTTTCAGGGGTGGACTGTGTTCAGCCTTTTCTTGCTGATAGGAAAACTGAGGCACAGCAAAACAATCTACTTCCACCAGCCACACTGGCATGCAGGGAGCAATCGTGTTTGAGATACATCCCAAGCCCCTCTTGCCTTGGTATAGGAGAAGAGCTGTGGCTTTAGCTCCCCTGCAGTTGGCACTTTCACATGGGGATCCTTGAGCCTATGGCCTTGCCATGTCATCTGCTGTCTTTCCATTAGTGATCAGCCTGCCACCTGATCGTGTTTTATTTTCACATACCCAAATATAACATGCTTCCTATCTTATCTTACAGCATAAATCTTACTTTACTGGGCGGGAGTGAGACATGAGCACGAAGCAGGCAGGGATCAAAAGACACTGAGTGTGACAGAGTGCAGAGACCCAGCACCAGACAGCAGCTTGGGAAGGACACAGAGCCCAGGGACATGCGAGCAGAAGAGCAAATCAACTTCAGGACTCTATTGCATGGGACTATCTTTATAGTGAGCAATGTAACAGCCTTCTGCACTGCGCTAGCATGTGACGCTTCCCAGCCCTCTGAAGAGGGGGAGGAGATGCTGGCGGTAATACTTCATTTCACCACCAGACAGGGCAACTGCGACAAGGAGCAGTTGGAGGGTTTTATAAGTCAGCCAGAGGCACACCAGAACCTGTCCTGAGGAAGGCGAAATGAACAAACACCACTTCTCTGTGGCAGAGCCAGTTTTTAGAGTGCAGGCCTTAGATTCACTTAGATGACGCTGGCAAGATATGAAGGGACATTCCATCATCTTAGGGGAGATGTTACACCAGTCTTCCAATACCTAAAAGGACTGACAAGAAATCTGGATAGGAACCGAACAAGGGGGAATGGCTTTAACCTGCCAGAGGGGAGACTGAGATGAGCTCTTAGGCAGAAGCTCTTCCCTGGGAGGGT
>WYDI02029553.1:11566-45201 GCA_009867235.2 Psittacus erithacus | reverse complement strand
TGTTCCCAGACCAAAAGTCAGAAACACAGCACTGCACCAGCTACTAAGAAGGAGAAAAATGACTGCTACTGCTGAACTCAGGACAACAACTCATGCCTTTAATACATGTAGGCAAGGTGAAAAAGAAAATAGCTGTTTCTGTTGTATCACAAAAGCTGTTCCAGCACAACACACTGCACAGTTCATGTGTGCGTTCTGTACTGCTTGCATGCCAGCTGCACCTTCACCAGTGCTCTGAAAACCTTGCTTAAGTTTTGAGATAAATGGTGTCTGATACTTAATAACCATGTCAGTGAACTTAGTGCATCTTCTTTAATTAGCAAAACAAGAGGGCTTTAATCATAGGATGTACTGGGATGCAACTGTAGCTTTCTCCCATTAGTGCTTCTTGGGAAATTGCTTTTTCTGCTTCCTAGTGTTCAGTTCCCTTTGTAGCGCATCTTGCCTCGGATAGCACCACCCTCCCATTGATCTTCTATTGCTAAGGCACCCTCAGTTAACAACTGAAAAGTGTCTGAAACTGACTTTTATGAAGATGTTACAAATGAAGATGCAGAAGTTGTTATTTAATTTAATTGTTATGTAATTTAATGAAGTTGTTAATGTTCTGGTTGTCTCAGGGATTCAAAGTCATGACTGTTGGGTGCTACTTCTGGCTTTTTTTTTTTTTTTTTTTTTTTTTTTTTTTTTTTTTTTTTAAAAGGGCTTTAAGATTAACAAGTTTAACCGTTTTTTATTTTTTTGTTGGCTCAGGGATTCAAAGTCATGACTGTTTGGGTCTTCTTTTGGTTTTTTTTTTTTTTTTTTTTTTTTTTTTTTTTTTTAATTGCAAAAGGCCTTTAAGATCACCAAGTTCAACCATTACCTCTTCTGTGTCTCTGAGAAACAATTCAGGCACCTGCAAAAAGCATGCAACAATTCTGTAGCATTCAGTGTGCTGTTTGAGATGGGAGGCTGTAGGCTGTAGGTGACTTGTAGCATCGCTGAAAAGAGGCACTTCTTTTGACTTCTCTCAAAATGTGAAAAGAAACAATAATATTTTCCTACCTCGCTGGGATATTAGGAGGTAAAATTACTTACTGCGAAAGATGCCGAGTTCCTCTGATTAAGAGATCGGTATACATACAATATAATTAACTAATTTCTATAAAATGCTTTGAAATTCTAGGGTGATTCAGTGGTTATATTTAAAATAATGTTTTGAAAACAATGTCTCCTGTGCAATTGTTCCTTAGATCTTTATGCACATGCTACCTATTAAGCATTCCTTTCAATTTATTTGGAATATTTGTATTTGTGGAAAATAGAATTCCCCTTTAATATATTGAAAATAACATCACTTGCTGTATATTTACATATATATTTATTAAATCAAGTTAAGTTAACACAATTATCCATTTCCTTCATTACTTGAAGCAAGCTAAATTTTAGGAATGTTTTCAATAATCCTGAATGCGATCTCCCATTTCCTCATGCACTTTTAACTTAATGCTTTGGCACTGGAAACCCAGGGTATTCCAAGACATAAGCATTATTGTTATTTCACAATAGGCAGAAATTCTGAAGGTGACTAGTAAAGAAGCTTGAAAGACTGTAAATGAATCAGGTCTGGTACATGCCTTCAGTGATAAAGGGAAATTTACTGTTGATCCCAGTGCTGTAGGGACATTATTTTCAAATTTGTGAAGGAGTGAGTGTAGCTAGTCACGCATATTATGTTTAAGAGGAACCCAAAATAATGGATTCTTTGTGAAAAACTTGATTGTATCACACTGGAGTGGGTCAATGCAGAAGGAGATGCCGGGTGACACATTTACTGTGGCTGTGTTGCACTGTATGAACGACACTGTGCCTGTAGCTACACATGTATCTGTACAAGAACATCTACATTTGTGCATGGCGCAGTCCCGAGACAGAGGGATTAGGGTTTGGTTTGGTGTGGTCTATTACAGCCTTAAGACAGAACAGCCGCTTTGCAACTTTGTTAGTGACGGTGTCTGCACCTGTTGCTGTCTTAGCCATACACTGTGTTTAATAGCTGCTACAAAGCAGATTTCTGCATGGCTGACCCTGACTGCCTCTCTATCATAAGTGCAATTCCAGGCACATGGAGAGCTGGATGATGGAGGGCCTTGTAGCTGCATTGAAAAGGGGGTTTAAGTGCAATGAGAGTGCAATTTTGGTTCCCCTAGGAGAGAAACCAGTTCAAGGTGCATGCTGAAAGGCATCAAAGGATGTCATATAAATGCTAACTTAGGGTACTGTTGGCATCTTTCAGCGTAGGAAGAAGGATTGTCAGACCATCTAAATGCATCCCTTTACATACCTCTTTAATGATCTGTTTCTTTCTGCTTTCATAGACTGCAGTAGTATAATGAGAGCTGAATAGTTTTGGTTATAAAAGTAGCCATGGAATTAGTTTAGAGGGATAATACCATATTTTGTCTGAGGTTAGATGGCATTAGCTATAATCCATCTCTCCAAAATATTTTGAAATTATCAGTGTTAACTGACTTCTGGCAGGTTTTGTCGCCTCTTTTTAAATAGTGTTTTAGTTTTAAAGTGAACATAAAAAAAAAAAGGCAAATAACGTTTCTTCATAATTGATTATTCAACATAACCTCAGGTAAGTGTAGCATGACCAGTTAACTGGAAATTGCTTTCCATTTAGAATTCACTCTGTGCTAGCCAATGATAAATAATTATTTCATCTGTCACATTTCATATTAGATACTTTAAACCCTCAAGCTTTGACTTTCAGAAACAAGGCTATTGTTCTCTATTCTACAAACTTTCAATGCTCTTTTTTCATGTTTTATTCTCCTACTTTAGTAGCACTTTTTTTGCTGTTGAATTGAACTTATTCAGACAGATGGGGGAGACAGCCTATTTTAACTATGATTTCTTATTTCCCTAAAGATTGTTCCTTATTTGAAATATAATAAAAGAACTGAGTGAACTCTTTGACTCAGCTATTGTGGAATAGGTGCTATAACCTGCAAAGGTACATTGTGTTTTCAGAACTGAAGAGATTACTTAAGTGCCTGGAAATGGAGAAAAAATGAACTATGCAAAACAATCAAATTGAGAAACGGATGTTGCAAAATTTGTGCATTTTATGTTATCAACTTCAAACACTTCATGGTGGCCTGGAGCAATTTTCAAGTCAACTGAGACCAAATTATAGTCATACAAAATGCCCTGTTGTTGTATGAAACAAGAAGATGGGATTCTTTAGATTGCAGTTCATCTTGGGACTTCAGATTAGCTTGAGCCAGTGACAAGACAAGGTGAGATTTTGCTCTCAAATTTATGAGAGCTTCTTTCTGGAAGTTCAGTTGCTGTTGATCTAATTATTGATGATTGTAGTCATAGGTGACATTTAAATATTTATGTGGCTTGTAAGAGTTTTATATTTAATTTCTTCTTTCCTTCTTGTTTGCTGTATTGATATGTTCTGTCTTTCATTTGTCTTCAAGTAGCAGTGCAAGCACTTCAGAGGCACAACATCCACACCTTAATATATTCATTCTTTAAGTAGCTTTATGGCCCTACTGCAATTATTTACTTTAATGGGCTTTCAAATATAGAGATACTGGGTTTGTTTTCCATTCAGCTTGGTGCTGACAACTAGCAGATCAGCATGCAAAGCAGGAAGCTCAGCTTTAGTGCTTGATTTAAGCTGAGCTGAATTTATGTCACAAGAGTAGAGAAGGGAAATAAATACAATCTAAAATTCTGATTCCTTAAACTGTCTCAGACAATTTACTGCAATATATAGGAAAAGGGAGACAGAAAATCATATTATGATTAGTGATTTGCATTTTATGGGAAGAGATAGCTGAAGAGCTCAATGTAGTGATATTCACGCCAGCCATTATGTCCCCTTCTCATCCAATGTAATCAAAGCCCTATGTAAAGTGGCTCATTACTGTGAATGTTGCGGCATTAAAGGTTGAGACGAAAGAGTGTTAAACTGTCTTTCTCAGACACGACATGATTCTGTTTTGAGCAAAATGTTTAGCTTTATTTTTTAATGAGGTACATCACCAACTTTTTCTCCCATTCAGATATGTGAGCTTCAAACATTCAGGTAGAATAGACAGAAATAAAACAACATAATAATACATATTTTAAATTATGGAAGATAAGAAAATATTTCAGTAAGCAAATCTCAGATTTTTGCTCTACTTGTACATGAAGCATTAAAAGTCTACACGAGGTGTCAGATTCTCCATACTGTTGTACCTGTCTTGAACTAAAGGAAACTTGTATAAATGGACTTGAGCTATCGAAGAGTCAGGAGCAATCCACGCTGCTAGAAATATTTCTCTTCCTGATAGCAGTAATAATTTCATTAGAGATAGGGGTCCACTGTAATTTTCTTTTTCTAATCTTTTACTAAGAGGTCAAAGTGTTTTTCTGGTTTTGATTTTGTTTTCAGTATTTAGGACCAAGATTATACTTGGAAGAATGAAAAACTTTTGCATTTACAAATTTTAACCTAATCCCTGGCTGCAAAGCCAGAGTCCTGGATCATATACCATTATGATAAGAATCATCATCTTGAAGATAGATTATCATGGCTGCCGCAAATGGAATAAAAACAACACAGTGCACACCAATATATAAAAGGCATAAAATAATTTGAAATAACTTAGAAATATTCAAGAGAACCGCATTGTCTCTTAATTGTATCAATTGCTAGTACAAGTACCAGGAGTAACACTCTAGCAATATTCCACATTTCCTGTGGCTCTTACCATTGCTACACAAAAAAGGATACTCTCCTGTCAGGCCTGAGCAGATTCCATACTGCTTCTCCAGAATCTTAGAATCATAGAATCTCCAAAGTTTTTGTTACCAAGAAAACTAGCTATTCTTGAAGTTTTATTTCATTTCTCAGTGAGATATCCTGGCCAGCAAAGGCTGAGGAGGAATTCTGAAAATCAGTGTTTTTGACGCAAATATCTTCTCATATCTAACTGACTACACAGAAGGTTTATATTCTAGGTTAAACAGATTTAAAGAGAGAAAACCACAAGCAAATGCATATTCATATTTCAATAGTGCTTGCATTCTCTTTTGCTTTCCCTGGATTGCCCTGTATTGAATGCTTATAAACCTAGAGAGGACAGCTAGATACAGTCAGAAGATAAGTAATTATACAAGTGTTGTGCAATAGGACTTCAGAATAGCAGTTTCTTAACCATTGTAAAGTGTTCTGGCCAAGAAAAGTTTTGAGGGGAGATTTGCAATTGTATAGAGGTATTTCTGCATGAGAAAAGGGACAAAGAGAAATCTGAAGAATACTGATCTAAGAACTTAACTGGCAATGTTGTCCAAGGAGAGAGAAATCTTGACAATGAAATGGGGATAGTAATTAGCACAACGAGACTGGGTATAAATAGTTAAATTTACAGGATTGTGAAGAAAGTAATGGTTACCTCTTCCAGCTCTTGCTTACCGCTATCTGAGAAGAGTCCTCTGTTTAGTGGCCTGGACATTCAGTGCCATAAATGTGGATCATTGAGGAAGATACAGCCCTCTGCATCATACCATGGAAGAACTACAGATGAGGTGAACACAACACAGGTGGTGGGTGCGCAAGCTCTGAGTTTGGTTTGGTCACTGAATTTCCTAGGGGAAGTCACTTCATTGCTGCTTCTCCTCTGTCCCTTCACTGCTCTGCTCTGCTCTGCTTCTCTCCTCTGCCCATGCCTTAACTGTTTAGATAGCAATCAGTTTGTTACAGAGGCTGTTACTGGTTTATCAAAAGCAACATTTTCTTAGACTTCATTTTATTCTTAACTCTGCAACATGCTGCTGAGTGACCATAGCAAGTTGAATCTCATTTTTTGTCAGGCATGCACATTCTGCTTCTACAGTACCTTGAGACCAGAAATCAGTGTATTATTTTAACTATTAATATAGGTCAACTTCATCTTTTTTTTTTGATATGCTATATCCCTTTAAGTGTTTTAGCTGACTATCCATCTTTTGTGGCTATTAGCTCACATCCTATAAAAGATACTCCAGAGATCATAGACCAAATATGACTAATGGGTAGGTCACACATCACAGGTACTTGGAAAGAGCTCAGAAGGCTTCAATTTCTTGTCCAATATCGTAAATGCTTTGGGCATCCCATAATTTTTGCTCAGCTCATCCCATGAGACTGTGGTTAAATGGTAGCAGAATAAGTGTTCCTAGATTAACTGCATCCAATTTCAGACTGCAATCACACTTACAGGATTCACAGATGCAACTATCACTCAAGAAAACAACAATGAAAGATCAGTGTTTAGAAAGGAATCGCTTCAATGCTGACATGAGAACCTGAAGTGGAGCAGACCTACATCCAAGTATGAAAATGAACTGCAAGGACTGTCACATTTAAAAGACAAATTGCAGTTCTCACTGAAATAAATAAGTCAAAACACAAAAATAATGTCAAAATAGGAAGAATAATTTCAGAGTAGCTTAAAAATTATTTCTGGGCAGTGAGTCCCAGTGAAGACAGGTATTTATTCAGCAATCAGTAAATACATTTCAAGTTATTTGCATTTCTAGAAAGCATTGAAAGACTGCCTTTCTAACAATGCTCTCATTATTCTAGTTGTTTTCATTATGCAGGATTGTCTATTTCTTTGTGCTTATAGTCAGGAAGAAGTGCCAAATGAGTAGTATTCATAATCAAGCGTGATACAGAGAGAGTCTTATGACTTACCATTATTTTATCATAAATATTATTTGCACACAGGTATTGGATAAAAGATATCTTATTGCTTGAGAGCCTTGAATAAGAGTTGATTTAGAGGGAAAGGAACATTTTATTTTACTTCTGGAATTTCATTCCTAAACAGCTGCCTTTATGCTTATAAAGACATCATAAAAGCACAGTGAAATGCAATTCATAACCTAGGATTTTTGACCAAAACCAAGGAGCTTTCATTGTTGGTGGCTTTAATATGATTTTCTCTACTTTCAGAATTAAAAATACTGAAAAAATACTTCATAATGATTAAATAGGGAATAAAGAAACCTCAAATCTAGCTTCTGGCAATAAAAAATTTGTCACATGCTATTACATTTGGTATGTGGACAGGCTGGAAGTACTGCAGAAACAACCGATAATCTTGTTGGTCTCTGACTTTTCAACTTTGCTTGTGTAGCTGCTTGTTTATTCTACTATTTATATCTCAGCTGCCACTTGGAACATGCTCAAAACATGACAGAAATTTCCAGTAAAATAACTTAAATCAGATGGACTGTCTTCCAGCCTCCCTTACTTAAAAAGGGGAAAGAATCCTAGAAGTAATATAACTTGGAGAAGCATACATCTTAATTTTACAAAATACTGCTCGGGCTTCAGATTTGAACAGGGCTGGACTGATAGGTCCAAAGTTTAGTTTAGAACAGATTTTTTTTCTTTGAAGCACAATTTTTACAGACTGCTTTCCATATGAGAGACATTTCTTAAGTTTGTTTTTCAAATGCAGGACCTAAGCCTTATTCTTAGTTTCAAGTCCTTTAATGAGTAATAGTAAAACCTACTTCCTATGCAGACTATCTTTCTCTGGTCACTCTACCAGAATAAGCTGGAAGCATTTGCTTTCAGATCCTCTCAGCATCCTGCCAGCACTAAGTACTGAGACACTGAGACAGTGATCTGTTCTGGGGGATTGCATCTCTGTTTTCTCAGTTCAGCCTAAACATTCCCAAGGTAAAATGTTATGGTTTATGAACCTTGTGTTTCTTTCAATTTGTCATTCCAATGCAATCACTGAGATAATTGTTTATACTTCCAATTGAAGTTAAAGACCCCACTTTAAGCAGCACCACACAAAGGTAAGTTTTGCAGGAAACTGTTTTTCACCATCTATTCAAATCAAGTATTACAACGATGAGTTACTGCTGTGGATATAGCCTTTGAAGGCTCTAAAGGTAAAAGCTGTTCCTCCTACTTCTTTATTCACTTTATTCTTCTACATTCTTCTTTGTCCTTTGCTTTATTTTCTAGCCTTCCTTCCTCATTGAAAGATAACTTCATTCTCCTTTTCCCATTGGGTCTCTATGCTGATACTGGTCTAACTTAGCAGCAGCAAGAGTCTGACTTCAGCAGTCTTGAAGAAAATTGCATCCAAAGATGTCTTTAACAGCACAAAAGCTTCCTAGTTATCCGTAGCTGTTCTTAAAACCCCAAGCATAAGCAGGGAAATGGCCCTAGCTATATCCAACAAGAAAAACTGAGACAGAGAAACATGGGATCACTGAAGCATATAAATTTCTCAATTGACTTTAAATAGTTATATAGGAGCAACTTACCCTGGGGACAGGGAACAGTTCCCCATGAGCTACTTATGCCAAAGAAATTCAAAATCATTTATCAGGAAACTATTCAAACTAAAGATGATCTTAGCATCTGTTGGACATTTTCCCTTTTCCTTGGTGCCTTTTTGTTGTGCAGCAAAAATCTGAAGAGCCACTGGACAGAGCAGAAAACACAAGAGCAAGCACAAGTATTTAATACTGTTATCGGGATATTTGTCTAAAAGCAGTGAGCTGTGGATTCCTGTTCTTGTCCCAAGCACTGTTCATGTACTAAATGTTAAACAGCCAGTGAGTAAAATAAACAAACATGCTTGAGAGCTGGGACTGGAACCTATGATTTAATCTCCAGTGCAGAGAGCTTTGCTGTCACTGAGTGGCCTAGCTAATGTTAGACTCTTCTGCAGAAATTCAGGAGACCCTTACAGAGAAATGATTTCTAGATTGCTGTCCAAGGCATCTTGCTGGGAAATGGGTGTTTTGGCAATATTCCATGCTAATAACTCTCCCTTGGTGTGTAATAAAGAATTGGTGTGCCCAGCAAAAGGCTGAACCTTGCTTGCTGAGAGCCAAGAACCTATACCTGTCTTCCTGGGTGCCAGTACTGACATCTGTACTTGGAATTGTGTCTAAGTAGGTCTGTTCTCTGGCATGGAGGTCAATGATCAGAGCACTGCCTGCCTTATTGCTATTCAGCTTTTTAACCTTTCAGAATAGGGTGCTTACAGCAAAAGTGACTGTTGGGAGTGTCCAGGAGCCCATGCTGGTTTACAAAGCATGTCCAGAGACTGTCCGGGAGACTTCAGTGCCAGTTTGGATCATTCCAGCTGCTTAGCCACATAGAGTCAAAGTTCCTCTGCTTAGGAACATTCTCTTGCACTGTTTAATCTATTCTTTTAAACATATCCATGGTGATCTGTCAAAGTCATGCAGGAAGCACCTCATCCTTTCACTAATCTGGGTTTATTACACTAAGTGATAGCTGGGGCTCTGGCAGTAGTTTTCGCTGTTCATGGAGCACGCACTTACTGCTGCAGCTGACAAGACAGCACCAGTCAGTGTGGGGCCTCCTTGGAGCTTCTTTGCTACCACAATGGATGGAAACCTTCAAGAGAAGGAATGGGGGCATCCGTGAAGCAAACTGTGTATCATGTGCGCATAACCAAAGGTATAAGACATCTTTACTCTTGAACCAGAAACTATTGCTGTTGGCATTGGTTGCTTGATAAAAGTGTTAAATGCTGTTCTCCCCATCTTGGGTCTCTGATTGCCCACAGTAAGTAATAAATTCTTGCATAAAATCAGCATTGATCACCCTAATTACCTTTTGTTTCCAGCTTTGAATAGAAAATACCTGTTTGGCTTTTTCAGGTATTTAATTCCAGTTGGGTGAAATCCTTTTTAACACCATTTTAATTAATCATTGAAGTATTCTGAAATGTCTAGAAGGACTGTTTCTAGTTATCGATGACAAAATATACCAACAAACCTTTAAATATCCCTTGACTTATTTGGAGATGCTTGATGCAAAACCACCACAGAACGTTAGACTATTTACTTGTAATTCAAATATACGTTTAAGCACTGACATTTTAAAACTTTGTCCCCAGTGTGCCAGTGAGGCCACTTATCTAGCTGATGGCAAGACACAGCTTTGTGTTTTAGTGCACAGGCATCAGGATTGAAGTGGAACTTCACCCTTACTTTATTGTTCTCAGTTGGCTAGCTCTAGATGAACAGCAGGACCCAATGATCTGTGGGCTGGTGGACATACATGCTTGAGTTAGGAGCAAGACAGGGCATTCTGGCCCAGCTTTGACTGTTGCCTGTACTCCTGTCAGTATGCTAAATCAGGGCAATATCACTTTATTATTGCTTTTAATGAATATTAATGCTCAATGGATGAGCTACATAAGCTGGTCTTAGCTGGCATACTGCAGAATTGTCAGATGTTCTAAACAGCAAAAGTAACATTTATTTCTTTCATTTGCAAGGAAAATCCTGGAGAAAATAAAACTCTTATATTACTACTTATTTGGATGTTATGTATAAAAGAAAACATCTGTCAAGCAAGAAGTTATTAACTGCTTAGACGATTTCTCTGCATGTCAACTGTTATCTTTTTAGACAATGTGTACAGATTATGGGTAAGCCTTATAGATCAGTTCTTTGACAAGCATGACTTGATATAAGTTTGTAAATTCTTTAGAGTTACCGGAGCTACATGATTTGCATAAACTGAAAAGCATTGTTCAACAATTTTTTGGACATATTCCGTAGATTTTAGATACTGACCAGACTGCCCACTGGGCTCTACTCAGCTGCATATTAACAGCAATAGCATGAAATTTGTACTTGCAAAAAAATCTCACAGTATTTTGGGGGCATATATAAAGGTGAAATTAGGACTGTATTGCTTATGTGCTTACTTCATGAAAGCAACATGATCTCAGGCTTCAATGGATCTTGCCATTTTGTCTAATTTTGCTTAATTATTCATAAGCCTTGTAGCAGGCATGGGATGGCATATGAGATCTACAGTAACTAGTTCGTTTTGGGGAGGTAAGGTGAAGTGTTGGCAGACAAATGTGTATGCATAAAACCTGTTTCCACAGGAAACTGGGTACTTTCCCAAAAGGGCTTTCCCCTTCCACTTGAAATACCCTAAACCTCTCAATTTCTTATATATCTCTTCATGAAAATGTGCAAGGCAAAAAGTAAGTGTACATTGTAAAAGGTGCAGCTGCATAAATTTTTCAATGATTTACTTTATTCTAGTAGTGCTGCATTTCCTACAAGCAAACTCAATGGGCAGGTCTCATGACTTACAGAAAATTAACTGTTCCTTGTGTTGCAGAAAATTAACTGTTCCTTTTAGTTCTCTTGAATATAACTATTGGCAAATCTTTTGTTAAGCATAAAGAGAACTAAATAAAATGTACATTTTTAAGATAGAATTCCCATGAAAAGCAGTTTATAACAAAGAGAAAGGATATATCTAATATTAAATGACATAATACTGTATGCTTGTTTAAAATATATCTTAAAAAGGTTTAGCATGGTCCTTCCATCACTCCTGAAAGTAATGCATTCTGTAAAGAAGTGTCATCTATTACTTTATTCACCAATATCTCTATATCTGAATCAATCAATCAATCACAGGTTCTTATGAAATCCTGTCGAATACATGAGCTTTTTTTTTTTGTTTTCTTTTTTTCCCCGAAAGGCAGAAAGTTTGTTTCATTTTCCCTTTTGATCAGGTATTTTATTCCAAAACTTTTTTCCATAAAAAATCATGTTTTGTCTGCCTGATTTTTTTGGGTTTTATTTTTTCCACAAAAAAATCACAGTTGCAGCACAGTTAATATGAAATGAATAATCATTCACACCACAAAAGCCACATGGTCCTCTCTGATCCTTGTCTCACATGCAGCTGCAAAGAAAGCAAGTCAACATTACTGATAGAGTGTCATCTCTATAACCTCTTTGAAGTCCTTCAAGCCAGCAAGTTTTTGGGTATGCTTTTTAATTCAGCTAGTGTCTTGTCAGCATGGCTGCACTGGCTTTAGTAGTTTTTGGTGGACATTTGTCATTTATGTGGTATGTCACTTTTTCTTTGGACATGAAGGTCACATTGTGATTTCTCAACTAATTGTAACCAAAAAACATCTTTTTTTTTTTTTAAAAAAAAAATTTGTTGGATAATTCTTCTAAAGATATAATGATTCTTACAAATAGTACAAAATCGTCTTTTAATTTCACTGTTGCTTATCTACATCACCCAAGATCAGGAGCTGAATTTTAAACTTATATAAAGAGAAGGAGGGATGATGAATTGCAAAGTTCACTTCCTATTATAAAACACATTAAAATGCAGAGATAGAGCTTGAATTTACTAGCTAGGGAAATTAAAGTACAGCTATAAGCTAATTCTCCTGTATACTACTTTATAGCTTTGGAAAATTGTACAAGATACTGAGGTAATTAGTCACTTCTGACATTCAGAACAGATCTCTTTTTTGAAAGCTTCATCTTTCTGTATATATTGTCGTAGGCGTACAAGGTGTTTGAGAAGTAGCTTGTGGACAAAAAGCCAGCCTCTCCTCAGATAACCTGGGAGAACCTGTTATCTAACTGATGGATGAAACAATTTCCTATATATTAGTGCCATCTTCTATTTCATATTCTCAAATCTGCATGTTACTGTTGTAAAGCAAACCAAATTAGTCTGAAAATAAAAGGATTTGTTCACTTCTTCAATATTATAATTTTAGAATAAAAATATAGTGTTAATGAATAGCTCAAACATTTTCCTAACTTGAAATTTATCAAAATAAGAGTATTTCAGTAAGCTTTGTTTCCCAATTATAACTGCACCCCCAATTTAGCTGCATTATTTTAAATCTATCCGCTATTTGAAATGGAAGATGTGTCAAATAACAGCAACTTTGCTTGTTACAGAGAAACCCTCTTTAAAAAGGTATTGACAAATCAAAGACTGTTTTAGAGGACATAAAAGCCTGACAAACTGTTTAACAAATATAAACTGTGAGAAAATATTTTAATTTTCTTAAGAGTGAAAAATGTTCTTCACAGTTTCCATGTCTGGGAAAAGTAGTTATGAAGAAAACAATGACAGATTATTTTCCATGCATCCTGCTGCTAGAAAAAAACAGGAAATGGTTTTATTTGTAGCAAAGATTTATTTTTAATAAACGTACTTTTTTTTCCCTTAGTTTTCCTATGAAGCTATGGTAGAACAGCTACCTAGAAAGGTTGTGCTTCCTGTTTCTTTTGATGTATTTAAGTGGCTAACTTAAATAGAAATAATCCATAACACAGTACTAAGACATTTTCTTCAACTGCAAAAACACAAGGTGAGTGCAGGGCTATGAGCAGGAGCTTTGGTTTTTTTGCCATATGCAAGGGAAAACAGCTGATGAACTGACTAGCTGTGCTCCATTCATGCTAGATGTACCTGAGGAATGAGTCTGGGATTTGAGTCAGGGAGGAAAAAGACTAGTGACCAAAAACCAAAGCAAGTTGAAGAAGAAAACAAGATGAGAAGTAGCATTCAAAAGTTGTGTGTCACCTTGAGGAAGACACAGCAGAATTCACAAGCTAGTTAGGCAATAAAGCAGCAAATAGGACCCTAGTGGGATTTTCAGAAGCACTTAGACACAAAGTGTCTAGTTTTTCAGCCAAAATTAGAGTCTGAAGTGCTTCACAAATCTCACTTGGGCTATACATGCCTATAGTGACAGTGATACCTTAAAAACATGGCCTCTCAGCAGCCCCCTTTTCTCTAAAAGGGGAATAATAGCAATAACAACAGTAGTTTCTCTCTTGCAGGGTGTCTCTGAAGACAATTTTGTTAAAAAAGGCCTCTGGTATTCTCAGGTTCTGTGAAAGGTATGAAAGCTACAGAAGCAGCAAAAATATCATTTTATTTGCCTGTGTTTGGAATCAAGTGTTGACCCAAAGCTCAGCTCACTCCAGGGAGGCAGGTTAAGTCAATCGTAATGACAAGGTCATTTCATCAAGAAGACTCAGTAGTCTTAAATTAAATTAAATTTAATTAAATTAAAACCGAATCTAAGGTGCAGTTCTTGCTATGACCTCTGGGTTTTGATCTGATCCAAAACTGGGACAGGATTTAGCTTCAGAAAAATGCATCTGATTTATTTATGTGTATTTATGTGTAGATTCTTGCACATGAGTTAATGTTGGCAGTGTTGGCAGTGGACACACAGCCAGTACTATCAGTGGAGTCTGGGAGTCTATGCAGATCATCCTAAATAAGAAAGCTGCCTAAATTTAGGCACCTACTGCTGTTTGAGATGTCTTCAGGCTTCCAAAATATCTGCTAATGGCCAACAAAAAGTGCACAAGAGCTATGGGAGGTAGCATGCCCTGGATACCCTTGTAGTATCTGACATGACAACAGTGAGCTATGTTTAGGCAACTGCATCTCACCCTTATCTCGGGTCTGTGGACTACAGTGACCATGCTGGGATCTTAAGCATCACTTGACATGAGGGAATCGCCATGCAAGGAATGATTTCAAAGTCTTAGTTTGAAATGGAAATCCAGCTAGGGTAGAAGATACTATATCCCACTGCAAAATAGGGCTGTCTTACATAATTATACTTTGAGTAGATAATTACATTATGGTTTCAGCCACAACACTTACTGCTGATCCACAGCACCATTTAATAAAAGCATACACTTTCTTCTCAGAAGACAACCCATGCAAGAGCATTAGTTTCAGTTTGTTTTGGCTTCTTTGCCTGTCTGCCAGGAGATAAAATGTCTAGAAACCTTTTTCCAGACTATGAGTCTTCAGTGTCCCTCTTGTCAGTACAAGGTGCTTTGTCTCTATTCCCTTCATGTTATCAGCCAACGTCTAGCCTGAGAGCACAGTCTGGGTTAGGTTGAAAATCTGAATGCATTTACTGGCTGTAAAGATTTTACAAACCTGAGACCTTTACTGAGGCTTCCACTTCTCGCAGAAGCAATTAAAACGCCAGCTATTCCTGTATAGAAAAAAACAGTATACAAGTTATGGCAAGTATTTATACATTCCCTTTTTCCTCTTTATTATTTCCTTTGCTGACAGAATCTGATTGCCAGGGACAGGAAAGAGCACAGACTTTAACTGAAATGACTATCAAAGACCGCTGCTTTGTGGGTAGCAGAGTACAGGTTTTGTGTTCTTAATTTTCTCCTCCCTGACAGAAGTATCGGAAATATCCATTACATGTGCTTTTTTTAGCCCCTTGCCTAGACATGTATTAAAAGTACTTGTGCCATTTTGGTTCATTCCTGCAGAACTGCAGGGAAACATTTTGATTCTTAACAGATTCTCACTTTGAATATCCCTTATTTCCCATACTTTGGCCTCTTTTAGTTTCCATAAACATTCTTTTCAGGCAGCAGAAGCAGCAGTCAGCCAGCCTTGGGTGTGTGTGCAACTATGAGGGGCCTTTCCCAGAAAGATGCTTGGGAAGATACCAACTTGTTTGACCCTTTGGCCCTGCATTTATATTGCAGGAATGCTATAATTTGGGATAATTTATTGGTGATTTCCTTTTTCTTTGTGGCTATTTTTCTTAGCATTTTTCCAGGCCTGATGCACAGCTGTTCTCAAATAGTCATATTTGTCCCTACTGGTAATGAAAGATGTACACGCCAAACTGACGTACTTGGTGGCAGTTACAGGTCGATTAATCTGTTTGCTGTAGCACAAGATTATTTTGTTTATGCTGAACTTTTGGTATCTCAGTTTTCGCAAAGGAAAGGAAGGAAGGATGGAATAGGAAGAAAAGAAACAACTGAAAATCACATGAGAACACTTGCAGACTCATATCCTCATTGCAATGAGCCACCAACATTTGCTTCTGGTGCAGGAAAGGCAGGCTCCCCAGGGACCATGTGGAGGTTCCATTCCTAGAGTCCAAGGGTGCAGATGAAGTTGATGGACATGGTCAGGGATGCTGTGCCAAATGCATTGGGAAGAGGAGGCTGATGGCAGGCACAGCTTCCATACTGGGGGGTGCATGCATAGAGGGCTCTGGATGTGTTTCCCCGTGTACTGCCTGGCACATGGAAGAACACACCTGTGTGGAGCAGGACTGTCCTGTAGTGGCTTGCTCCCATGCTCACAACCTGGCTCCACAGAAAGATCCAAACAACTTGCTAAAACTTTTGGCTCAAGATGCAAAGAGCAGGTTTGAGGATTAGAAGGCAGGAGCTGTTTTAGCATGTGTTTCAAATATCTGTTACCTCACTGTTTAACAGAGTCTTTCATAAAGCCTTAGTTAAGTTAAAACTAATACTTTCCTTTTAGAACAGCTTCTGTTTTTTCGCAGACTCTGAGACACACACTTGTGTCAGGGGCTGGGCAGAGTAACCAGCACACAACTAATGCTCCATATGTTGAGATGATGAGGAGAAGGAAGAGTATTGTCAAAGATGTCAGAGCAAACACCAGTTTAAGAATGAAGGTATTGTTGGATATTTAGTGTTGGATATTTAGGACTCTACAATAAGATTCACTCAGTATAATTACATTGCAACCAGTCTGTCTAAACTGGCACTCATCTGTATCTTTTCTTGAATTTACATTTGCTAAGCCCCTGATTCAGCACTTCAGTTAGAGACCTTTTCCTCCTCTGCTCTGTCTGCAGGCCTTGCAAGAGATACCTAATTTTCTGTCATGTTATTTTGTTGAATCTGCTTGATATGAAAAAGTGCAGACCATTTAAATAACAGGACTAGTGGATGATAAATGTGGCTTTATCAGTCACTTTTCATAAGTATCTAAGTGGGCTATGTCAGCCTGCTTTGTTTGTTCAGCAGATTCAAAGACATCTAGCTTGTACATAAATGAACAGTAGTCCCACTTGTTTTGGAAAAGACAGACTGGAATAAATTCCAGCTAAGTGACTGGAATTTGAAATTTGTTTATAAGAGGAGAAAAAGAATACAGGAGTTATTACTTAAAAATGTTTCTTTGGAGAACGATAACAGAAAAAAAAAGAAATCAAGGTGCGAATGATGCTGTAATGCCATCTATTGCTATTTTGCAGCATGAAAAGCTTGAATTTTCAGGGACTTATCAGATCTAATGGCCAGGCCAATATTCTACCTTCTTGTGAGCTTCAGCACTGTGCTTTGTGCAAGCTTCGAGTTCTAGCTAACAAAATCAACTTTCAGTTAGCTACTTAAACAAACACACACAATAAAACCCAAAAGTGTCTGTCAATCATATAAATTCAGTTTTAGGGAAAGGCACAACATGCAAATATCTTTATAGTACTCTTTCCTGTAGCTCTAATTTTTTTGTCCATTGCATATGAATTTCAGATTAGACAAGTGATTCATCTCAAATAAAACAGTTGCATTTAAGTTAGGTGTAAGCTATGCATGTACCTCCCCAAGGTAACTTGGTATACCAGCAGTCACAAGTGCATTGGGAAGCTGGGGTTGGTCCTCTGGAGTTTCTGAGCCCTATGTAATAGCTTTAGAGTGAACCTGATGAGTGGATTTCACAAGATGTCTAAATTCAGGTAGCTAAGTTAGGCAAAAGGAATCCTATTCCATTTTACTGCAGCAGTGGAGATGAACTGACATTTTAATGGTGGAAATGTCTTCAGAATAAGTCTTAGGCTAAAGGCAGGGTCAAAAGGTCAGCCATTATTCTGTAGCTCTTACCTTTGATTCCAAAATCAGGGCACATCTCTAGGCTGTAGATAACATTGTGTGACAATCAGTGATAAATTATGACAATTTAATAGCAACTGCCTTAAATAGACCACTAAACCCAAAATATCCATTAACGTATCAAATAAACTGCATCTGTCAAAAATATGAGTGGGCCATCAATTAAACTTCTGCTCCAGTTCCAGCACTGCATAGAGCCTATGAGAACCCCAAAAAAGACAGTCTAGCCCCTGATGTTGTTCCAGAAATGACTGGCCCATCTTACTGAAAATGTTTTTAAAATAACCTCAGGGTATATAGGAATAATAATCCTATTCATTGCCAATGCAATAACACTTAGGATAGTCTAGACATATTTAACATGATAAACACTTAAGACTGGTTGGGAAGTTTAAATCATAAAGAATTTTCAGAGGGATAAATGACTAAATTTCTGTTGAAAACAAGTACGTTTGCCAACAAGTAAGTTTGCCAACCTGGTCATTTGTTACCTGTTACCTGTGGACTAACACCAGGTCACCACTATACTAAGTTCTACTTGGATGATGTTCAACTTTCTCAGTGAAAATTGACAAAGATTTCTTTTTAGGCTAAGGTTAAGTTCTAGTCTAATAACCTATGCTTTCTCTGTCAATATTTATGAACATGACTTCATTCCCGCAATTCTGTTTTCACAGATTAAAACCCCCCAAAATATCCATCCCATACTCAGGTCAAACCCCTTAAAAATTAAAATGCATGCCTGAAATTATGATGAAAGAGGCTAGAAGATTGTTTTGGGGACCAGCATTCTGTTTATGGTACATGACGCATTCCTTCTCTTAATACAAAAATACTTGAAAGGTCTTACCATTTGATTAGTACTTCGAAATGAGAAAAGCTGCAGGAAAAGAAAAGAATTATGTGGAAATGCCATCTCAGTCTTCAAATTAAATCTGCTTTGGTAACCCAGAGAATATTAAAACTGGTGCTGGCCTTACTTTCACATGCTAAACATGTCTTGCTTAGTGAGACATGCCACTTGCTTCTTGCTTCTATCACATCTCAGAACCATGATCAATAGTTTTCAGGCATTGTGAATCCTCATAGACATGAAAGATTGTTCTAGAGCAACTACTGCTTTTAAATCTTGCATAAGCTGGGATCCTGAACTGCATTATGCAATGTATTTGATTCAGGAAGTTTTAGAAAGTGCAAATCTAATCAAATAGTATGGAATTCTGTCCTGTCATTATTTTAAATGAGGTGCTATAAAAAACTCATGGATGTTCAAAAGAAGACAAGATTTTTTTACACAGAGTAAGGAGATGGCACAGAATGTAACGCTTAATCATAATGTTAATTTTGCTGATTAAGTGCTTCATAATCTGTAGTACACAGGCTTAGTGAAGGAGAAACTGGACAACTAAAGACTCTACTGTTAAAAAAGGTATATTTTAGAAGGTTATACAGTAGCTTGTAGGGTAAGAGATGCAGATAATGGAAAAGATGCCAGTGAAAAATCAGGAGATAGACAATGCTTTAAAATGCTAAATGAAACACGTGTATTTAAAGTAATGAGTATTTTATTATGGGAGATTTCACCATGGTCAACTTAATGGCTTTAAAATATTAAAATGCAATGAGACTAGGAAGGACAAAGGTATTTAAAATATAAATATATTGAATATAAACATAAATGCAGAGGTATTGCGCAGTTGGTTCAGAGGCAGACAAGGACAGGGAACGAGAAACATAGTCAGAGCTCTTTAAAATGATTGCTTTTGATTTAAACACTTAACCAAAAAGGCAGGAACTTAAGGGTTATTTCAGTCATTCAGGATGATTCTTTGTTGTTAATTTGAAAAAAAAAATGCAAAGCTCCTTTCCTTTGGAATACACTGTGAATGGAACACGAGACAACATCTTTGTGAGTACACTGCTACTAAGGATCTTTTCAGTCAAGGCTAGTCCCCACATCCCCTCTTTTTTTCTCTGAGCCAGTTTCTAGGCCTTGATTTTAATTTCTCTTTTCTCCTCTTTGCTGTTTGATATGTTGGATTGGGAAACACTCTGCTTTTTATGATATGTGGTCCACTTTGGTCTGCAAGTTGATGCAAAAACTTTGCTGGTTTTTATGGAATAGCATTGGCAAGCTGCAACCTCCTCTGCGCAGACCAAAGCAGAGCACTGCATTCACCAGTTTGAAATAGGTTTCACCAACCCATCATGCTACTATAAGCTTGGTACATGACTGACTTTATTTTATTGGGGTAGCTTTATCTTACTGCCTAGTCTTCTTGTTGGTGTTTTTTTTCCCTAGAAGTGCATCATTCTCAATCAGTGCAAAAAATGAAAATGAGAAACTTTTTGATTGATGGATGAATCGTAGACTTCTCAAGGGCAAAGGAAAGCTTTCTATTTCATTGTCAAACACCATGAATTTCCATCCTGCAATATAGTAAATCTAGGATGTGGCAAGTAGAATTTAACTATGTGCTTAGAGGCAAGCACAAGGCTGAATGCTTTGCTAAATCAAAGCTCAAGATATTTGTAGAACAAATCATGCTGTGCTTAAAGGAAGGAAATAGACCATTTGTATTCAAAATGTTTGTAGAGTCTGAAAAGTGTTATTGCATTAGCCCTGTCAGCATGACTTACTTTCTTGGCTGGTCCTCTCTGTATTTCTGCATTTCTCTTGCTGCTCTTTCCACTCTGCTCATGCCGTACAAGAACTTACAGTAATTTTTTGCCATCATAAGGTTCTGTGAACTTGCTTTAGTTTCAAGCAAATTTCTAGGTAACTATTAGACTTCCCATTTTCTTAACTTGCCTGATTAATGTCCATTTGGCCTATCCAGTATCTTACCATGTGTGTTAGGTGGTGCTGAAGTGACAAAAAATTAGTAGTGGTTGACCTCTCTACATGAAAACTGTAATAGCAAAGAGTTAAATTCATCTCCGTGTTTCAATCCTTTATCCAGAAATTGCAGTTCTTACTGTGAGCAATGCTATGAACCCTTTGGATGTGTTGGTAAAGTTGGACAAATATGCCACACCACATTTCCATTGGTTCTGGTACTTAGATTTACAACCTGGCACCATTCCAACTGTCTGTGAGGATGGAGACCTGAGTGTGACCGTACACCGGTGGGTCCTAACTTGTTTTGGAAGGAAATCTGGATATATGGGCTAGGAGAAAACTATTTCTTCTAGTAAGTCTCTTGTTCTGGATAGCTAAGGTCCATGGCCATCTTAGAAAGTGCTCATGTCCAGTGGTGCAGATGTACTGATTGAAACTCTGCTCTCTTCAGTGGGAGTATTAGATAAAATTGTATTGACATTTGCCACTTCCACAGGAAAGTGTTAGCACATCAAAGGTATTATATTCATTGTTGCTCCTGCAGGCTGTTCTGGAGTTGACAGCTCTGAAAGCACAATAAGCTTCTGTGAAAGACAAATGAACTAGTGCCACTCATGCTGGCTTGTGGCATGGGCTGTAAGGCAAAGAGTGAGGCTTGCAGAGCAATGGAAGCACATCACTGCTGTACCTGTGTGAGTTGGCATGGGTTGCTCTGCTCAGGGATTTGGAGATGTTGCTTCTTCGATGTCTCTGTGTGGGCTAGAGGACTGAAATTACAAGATTAGGCACAGGCAGCAGCCCAGTTGTGAGTGTATTGAAACTGGATCAGGGCATAAGGTCCATAACAATAATATTCTGATACTATTAAAATCAAAGAGGTTGCCGTGAACTTCTTTGTGAGTTTATGGCCACAAAACTTCATTGTTTCATCCCTATTGATGCTAACGTCAGTTTTTCCAGATTCGAACAGAAGGAGAAACCTAGGAGAAACTGCTTATTTTCATCACGAAGTTAGTTTCTGCACTATTTATTTCTTCAGTACTGATTTTGCTGGTGTTCTTTCAATTATGCCAATCCTTTGTAATATTTTATTGGAATATAGCTAGAACTTCTAAGAAAGTGACTTGGAAGTATTTACTTGTTTTCTCTCCCCTTAGAAATTTTCAGTAAAAGAAGCAGCTAACCAAAAACCATCACCTTATTCATCAATAACTAATGTAATCTGAGCCACAAGAGGGAGAATTTGTTATAAGAATTTACAGCTTGTAAGCATGTAAATGGTTTAGCTGTAGTTTTGCAAAAAAAAATCCACAGAGTTTTAATCATTCAGCTTAAATGCTGTTTCATTTTTACGAAAAACAAATGTCTCAGGAAGTAGACTTTTACAGGCTGTTATATATCTGATATGTATACATTGAGACCAGAAAAAAAGGGGGCTTGTTCACACAGCTTGCTGGGTAGACAACTTATCCTTGCAAGACAGTTCCTTTTGAAAGCTGAGTATTTTCCTTGAAATAAAAGTCATAGGGTAATTCCCCCTTCAGACTTTTTTAGGGAATAGCAAATCTCATTGAAAATTTAAATTCTGTGCATGCAGGGCTGACATCTTATTTGACTACAGGAAGACTGGAAATGAAGTCTTTGGTTACGGTTTCCCTGATGGTCTGATTCTGTTACCTTGTTAGCAGTGTTATCTTTTAAAAGTAGAACAAAGGAGTAAAAATTCCTGTTCCAAACATGCCACAACAGAGACTTCATGATTCACATCACTCTGCAATAATGAATCACTGTCTTATGCAACAGCAGCATAAGACAGCAGCTGTGTGTGTAGACTCTAAGTCAAAGTGAATGGTAGCCTGGGACCTATGAATCATAGCTCTCCACTTTTTCGACTTCAGCTTTTACAACTTACTTTTTCTCTTATAAAGCACCTTCTGTGCATGATTGCTTTGTGGGATCAACTGTTTCTTGTTATCCTTTGAATAACTCTTTCTTTCCTCATGGAAGATTTTCCATCTGAAAGAAGTATGTATAATAACATTCAGCCAAACAAATCTTTTCCCTTTTTTTTCCCTTTTTCCTCCCCCCCAATTTTTAGTCAAACACTAGTTGAGCACAGTTACGATGCAAATACTTGAAGTCTTGTTTCCATCTTTGGAGTCAGAACATTCTTAAAAACAGTTCCAGCTTCAGGGAAACAAGCTCATTTCTGTTTATGTTTTGACTTGACTCTCAAATGAAAGCTTAGGAAGACACTGAAACCCATGTATTAGCAGTAATGTTCATACTCCGCAAGATTATTTCCACTCTCATAGCTAAGACAAACGTTTTCTTGTCTCAATTTTGATAAGAATAGCAGATAAAATGCCAACAAGCTCAACACTGTTTTATAATCAAATACCAAACTCAAGTAATTTAATAATCTTTTTTCAAATGAAGCAGCTATGTTTGAAGCAGCCATTTCAATCTGTGCATTTTCTAGTCTCTGCAGCTGTACTGGTATTTGTGCATTATCCTAACATAAAAGTAAGGCTGTCTGGAATCAACGTCTTGATTCCTTTTGTTGCCCACCCATGAATTTATGTACTTTGCTATGAATGGTGGCGCTTAGAGTCTTGCAGGTGCGATAAAAGTTTGGGGGGACTCTGCTAAAGAAAGGACATCTGCAGTGTGGTGATTAAGCCCCCTCTTTGTCAGATAGCAATGGCACTGCTCATGTGGTCATGTATTACAGCTGATCATGAATATGGACAGTACAGGGAAAACAAGACTATTGCTGTGCAGTACAGTCCCATCCCTGCTTCCCACTCTGTTCCACTGAAAAGAACTAGTGTTACAGCTGGCTATTAGCTTTCTTCTTACAGCAGTCTCAATAGCTTTTGCAGCTACATTTTTTTTTGCCAGCAAATCAACTTTTTGCAAGACAGATTCATCTTTCTTTTGAGTAAGTCATGTCCAGAAATGGACACCCTCTAGCTGTTTCACTTTTGATCAGCACCTTCCTCCAAACTGATGTCTTTCTTCCCTTCAGTCCTCACGACGTGCAGGAGGGTGATTGTTACTATATAATATTAGGCAGTTTGTGATCGGCTGCTTACAAGACAGCAAGGTCTGTGCTCAGGGCAGTAACATGGTGGAAGAGGGCACATATTTCGCCTGCAGAGAGACAGCATGCCACTGCCAGTGAGGTCACTGGCAATTGCCTTTGTTTGATTCTGGGCTAAATAAATTTCTAGGACTGTAATGTGAACAAAATCAGCATTATTCTCTGAATAGTTATAATAATTATTCTCTCTATCTCTCACTGAAGGAAGTGTTTATTTGGCTTATTTGGTGCTCTAGCTAGATTCCTGTCTCCAGTTTCTTCCACGTGCCTGAACTGTAGCTGTTTCTAGGCTCTGAAATGAATTGTATTTCCCATGAGGCCTGCACAATTCTTCCAGCAGTTTCCTAAGCTAATTCTGAAGGTGGAGGGAGCAATGCCTAAGATCTCACAATCACCTGTTGCGATTTTTTTTTTTTACATACTTCAAGATACTGATCAAAGTAGAACTTTGCAGGGAAACTTGCAGGTGATGCAGCACTCTGTGGAATTGCCTCCAGAGATTTACCCAATCCTGAGTTTCTGTTCTCCTGTATCTCACACATATTTCAGAAGCATAAGGCTTAGTTTGACTGAATATTACCCATTGCGTCATAAGATTTTTCTTACTGCTAGAAGAATACATGTATTTCCCTTTTTGCCAGTTGTCTTGGGATTTCTCTTTACTGCATTTTTAAATGACTGACAAATGTGGATGTTGCAAATCCATACTTGCAGGTTAGCATTCCCCCATGACAGTATACTTTAAAATAAAGTTACTGCAGCAAATTGGAGAAAATCTGATAAAACTTTCAGCTAGTTGTTCCTGTCCCTCAAGAAGCAAGGACTGAACTGTCAATGAATCATTGTTTCTGTTTTAGTAGCTTCTGTTATATGTAATATCTCTTTTATTTGGCATTTGTTTCAATACATACTCTAAAACACTTACTCTAAAACTTTAGATTATAATTATTAGAAGCTGAAAAACCCCAACCTAGTTCCTTTGAAGTAGAAAAAGATATCTTGAAATTATCCATGTATTTCTACATCAGGAAAATGTTAGACCTGCTGAGCTGAGCATGGTGCAGAATGATTTACTGGTTGTTAATTTAAAATCAGAAGTTGAGATCACAAAGCAAGACTTTCTAAATATTCATTATGGCCTTCTAAATTACACCCCTTCCATCAAGGTTACACAGTTTATTAAATATTCATAAAACAGAGCACCAAAAAAATTCTAATTGCAAATAAGTGCAATTGGTGTATATTGCATTATTTATGATTTCCATTTGTTAAACTAAGACAGTAGAAACTGATGAAAGACATTAAAGGGACCAAAATTTAAGGTAAATTTAGCATGGAATATTTTTTCTTCTGTGTTTTTTGATAATAGAATTTCTTGGCTTTTGCAGTAAGTGTCAAAAAGACTGATTATTTCTGATTGTCTTAATGAAATCATCATTACCATATGATATGCTGACATTATTATTAAGTTTTAGGTATCACTCAAAAAAAGACCCCCAAAAAACCCCAGCCTTCCTGTACTTAGGAGAAATTCTCATCAGACAAAAAATTTATTACGCTGTCAAGCAGAGTCTGAGCAGCTGAATTTCAAGATTATGGCAGTTCTCTGCATGCTGGGCAGAGAGGGAACCTCCTCCTTCCTGATGACCAGAGCTGCATATAGACCCCAAGCCAACAGCAACTTAACGTCATCTGGTAATAACAATGCAGGGAAAAAAGACCCAGTTCATTTGGTTAAACTGAATCATGATCAGAATGGTTTATCGATTTATTAACAGCACTTAAAAAGCAACCAGCAAAAGACAGACTTAGGATTAATATCAACAATAAAACAGAAAAAAACCCAATGTGAGACATAAAATTCCTAAAGTAAGGAGGAATAAACTTAGGACAAACTGGTCATCTGATAGAAAAAATGTAGTTGCAAAAATCACAATTATAGCTTGAAAAATCTGTTTGCATTTATTTTTCGATATGATTTACATCACTATCTATATTTTTAGTAAAAGTTTATGGGTTTTGCTATCTGAATAGCTCAAATTTTTTGCACAAGAAAGAGTTAATAGGGCATTGGGGAAGTAGGGGACATTAATAAGATAATTATATATTTGCATCCCAATTTTTATTAGTGTTCTTGGCTAAAAATCAAATCCGCCTTTGTCTGGAGACTACATGTGATAAGAGCTGGTTGGTAGAGACAAAGGCAGGCAAACGCAAACCCCTATCCTGCAGAAGGAGCCACTTTTCTTCTGCTGTACTGAACACAACAGGGTCATGAACAACCTAATGTCAGTGTGAGTTATGCTGTTGACTATACGGCGTCCAAGATTTCATTGGAACCTCTGTATTTTGAGCATTTTCCTCTTGACCCTCCGCTGACCTCACTCATGCGTGATTCAGTTCAGCTTTGCAAATGAACAAGAAGATTCCCAATTGTTTCAGAAAACTGTCATTCATAGTCCCATTGTGTGATGTTCTCTGAAATTTCTCTTTCATGTTTATCTTAGGTTAGCTGTGTTTCCTGAGTGGCATATGGTACATCTGAGACATGACTCCTATCTAAAGCTAGACTAAGACCATAACTTTCACTTTCTAATCCAGCCAAAAAGATGTAAATCTGTAATTAGAATGAATTGCACAATATTTCTTCTTCTTTTGTTAACCTTGAATTCCTATGACTAAAAAGTTTGAGTCTCTAATTATGAAAGATAATATACACACTGAGACTAATGAGCAGTGCTGCCAAGGGCTGCTCAAGCACTACAGAGATAGTACTTGAACTGAAACTCTGAACAAATATTAATTTGTCCTATGATATGAAGAGTGAGCATTTATATCATACAAGTTTTTTACTGACTGGTGAAATTACTAAAGAAGCTGAGGAGATTATCGTATGAGTCCTCACTGCTGCATTTCCTCCCACACTCTGGATGGAGCACTCCATTCAGTAGTGGGTGTCATAAAACATAGGCTGACCTCTGCCTTTCACATATGTTAATGAATACAGCCATGACATGATCAGAAATTAATTACACTGAGGCTACTACGTTCCCCTGTAAGTGGGAAGTGATTGAGCTGAAAGGTTAAAAAAGGAGATGAATGGTTACTACATTGTATGTTACATGTCTCAGAGGGACTGAACTGGAAAGACTGCAGTGTTTGTGAGGGCTGGAAAATCTATTAGCTGCAAAATGCCTTGAAATTAGATGCTGAGATGCTGAAGTCCCATTACGGTTATGTAGATACTTTAAGAAACACCAACTGAGAATACTTCACGTAGATCTGTAGCTTAATAACCTCCTCCAGCTTCTGTAATGTGGTCACAAAAATCTGTTGGTGGGAGTCAGTGATCTGTGGAGGCATGTGTCTTCCCTTATGACAGCAAACCATCAAATTCAGGGGATTCAGAGCTGGGGATCTTCTTTAAACTCTGAATGATGGGAAAGGACATATTTGGCTTAAAAAATATGTACAGTATAAAAAAGTTAACCAGTAGAGATACGGTTTTAAAAGATCCAGTATTAAAAGATATACACAGACCTCTTTTCTAGGATGGATTTTAAGTGGAAACTCTGGATTTCATTCTCTCAATTTCACAAATTTACAGTATATTACAGTTATTTCAGTTTTACAAGTTTAATATGTAGTAAGTATTACAGAAATAATTATGACCTCTTATGCTGATTTAGTACTTTAGAATTTTTCAACAGCACTCCACAATTCTTTTTTAAATCATTGTAATGCATTTTTAAATGTAGGATAACTTTTTAAAAGACAACTCCAAGGTAGCTAAATCATGAAAGTGTGCAACAGTAGCCATCTCTGTCTTGGATAAATACAGAACAATATTGAACCAGAGTGAATATCAAGCACAGATAAGGATCTCTCCAAGTTGCAGCCGAAGCCTGGGGGAGGTAGGTGTCTTCATTTCAGATAGGTGAATGCCTTTGTGCATTGTTAATTACTGTCAGACAATTACTGACTTTCAAAGTGCCAGCAAGAATTAATTTAATCAGGCACAGCTGTTTGGATTGTCACTGTTAATTACCCAAATAGAAATTCAGGGTACTTGAACAAAGCCATGTCCCACCTCCAAAACAATAAATATACCAGAGATACATGAGGTCTTCCTCATTATGTTTCCTTTTCCATCCAAGAAGGGAGCTAAGGTAGTTCTTTTTCTCCTCCCAGAACCGTTAAAGACAATGTGTGCCCATCTAATACAACAATGAGGAAGCTGTATCTCTGTGAAACACATCCCAGAGCCCTACCCAAAAGTTTCACAGCTACATCCACCTCTGTGTAATACTCGTCTGTGTTTTTTTCCCAGCACTCTTGAAATGCTTCTGAAGTTCAAAGCTAGGAGATCAGTGATACAGTTCAAAAACATTTACCCCTTTCTCCAAATAATCTGCTTTCCTGCCAAACATTTATCTGAAAGTACCACTGAAAAAAATAGAAAATTCTGAGTGTGACAACAGGGGTTGAGTTTCTTGGTTTGTTAAGAACAATGGAACTCTTGGCATTTTTCAAAGGCTAAAAAGAAATAATAAAAATTATACCACCACCAACAATTAGTTCATAAGCACAAAAATTATCTGTTATGTTGAAGCTTGTGTGCCTTTTCCCTTTTAAAGCTTCTCATTAGTGGATCAAAGTACTGTGTTAAAGGTGGACATGCAATGGTGGTTGAAGTCTACTCAAATTTCACGAAGCTTGCATCACCAAATGGGAGTCTAATTCAAATGTTTGGTATATGCAGGTATTTTCCTATATCTGAAACTTTTCTGAGAAGAGTTTTGCAACTTAGATTATTGCATTCATTTTCAGACAGGTGTATTTGGATTGGCTTTCCTGTCCCTTGGCTCCAGTTTCTTACGCTGTTGATCAGTAAAAACTGGTAACACTCACTGAGTAGACTGCCAGAGCTGGTCATTCCTTTGGTGTGAAGAGAAGAGAAATTCTGGAATCTGTAAATTGCCAAAGAAGAGAATTACCCATCCATGGCTGCCACACAAGTCCGAGATGAGGATCTGGTCTGTTTGCCACTGTATGGGAGCAGAAGGTTGTTAACCTAAAAAATACTTTAATAGATGACAAACCAATTTACATAGGTATTTTTGTATAGGACATAGTCTTTGAAGGAGGTGTTGTGGGAGATAAAAAACCATATATTATGGCCCTTTTTCTTTCTTTCTCATTGAGCAGAAATATTGTACCATCATGAAATATTTCTCCAATGCGTTTTGTCTCACCTGACTTCTGAGGAAGCTTTAACAAAAATTATATAAAGTTTCAATGGCAAAGAAAGTATATGGCTGTCATTTTGATTCATCCCTTAGCTAAAAATGTAACAATGGAGCTGGAAAAACATATTCAAATGGATTGTTTTGGTCAGGAAAAAGAGCTTGCCAAAATGTAAACTCATCCTGGGAACATGTTAATTTTGTTTAACTGTTGAAGGGAAAGTGTTTCAAATATATGAAGGAGATTATTTCCACTTTTAAAGTGTTTCCATTTAAATTTAAAACCACTGAAAGGAAACTGTTTTTCCCCCTCCTGGATCTGAACGATAATTAATTTTTTTTTAATCTTATTATGAATACTTCAATGTATATTTCACTTTTTAATTGAATTTCAATATGTATTAAACTTTTTTATGTTTCTGCAGTGATGTGGAATAAAAGGGAACTTGCGAACATCTGTGGAGTAAGTGATTTGAAGTCTGAGCCCTGCTGTACAGTTCAGTGTGACCTTGCTGACAAGCTCAACTTGCGTAGCACCCTTCTCCCTTGAGGCTCTACTGCAGGGATTACTGATGTGGGCAAATGTTTACGGCATGGATACAGATTGCCCAGCCTCAGCCCTTTGAGTATGCTCCACTCTGAGTCAGTTGAATTAAAATGTAACTTGCAAATCTTTACTACATGACAGAATTACATGAGACATGTTTACATAAACTGTTTTCCACAGGGATGATTGCCGAGATATAATTAGAAGAAAATCAGATGTGTGCTGATGGTTCCCTAGGCATGCCTATGACTCCCCTGTGACTCTCAGCCAGCTGGGTGCTCCTGTAGTGGCTGGAGAGAGATGCTTTTGGAGGTAAGGCATCATGGGCTAAGGCCACACACCAGCTGCTGGGATTTTAAATGCGCTGGGGTTATTTTACATCTGTTTCAATTCTTCAAAGGTAGTCTGAAATGGTAAAGTTACAAATTCCATGTTATCTTCTGAACTTCCCCAGGACTTCGAAAAATGTCCAGAATTCTATGAAAATACTGTTTGTTTTTTTTCGTTTTCAGTTTCCTCCCTCCTCCTCAATTGTATTATATCCTTCCCCACAGCAACTTAGTTAATAGATTGCTATTTTTTTCAAAATCATTGTATTGCTAGATTAAATAGCAGAAGCTTTCTCTTCAAATGAATGGAAATGGTGTTACTAAGCATTTTTTGGTGAGTGGGCCAACAGCTAATTTCATTCAACTGGTGTTAACAAGCCAATAAAAAGGAACCATACACACCATCTATCAACAGCTCTTAAACTGGCCAAAGCCACTTAGGCAAGTTGATCTGACTCAACACATGCTCACACAATTGTTAAATCTGATACAATGAAAGGATAAGAATGGCTGCATTGGCCGGAGAAGATATCAACCCCACCAGTAGCAACCTGCAGAAAGTCTGATTAAGTGTGTTGCAAGGCTGGGTCTACAAGTACTACATCTGGGGTGCAGACATTGCTTGTTGTGGCAGACATTTCTGAATATCCCACAGGTTTGGTTAAATTTTATGTTATGATCACCTCTAAAATGTGATTATTGTGACAGATTCACCAAGCAAAAATTTTCTAGCAGATACTAAAACTGTTCAAGTTTCAGTAATCATCACCCAAAATGGAAAAAACAAATGCTCAGGTAGCAACAACACAGCAGATGGACTTTTTAACTTGTTGGGGACTGTTTTTTGCTACCAAGATGTGATTTATTCTATGATCCTGCATGCAGGGATATTCTGTGTTCAAATATGCAGGGAATGTCACTGCAAGTGGTGACATTGTGCAGAACTGGAAAACTCCTGCCTTATATTTTAAAACTCTTTTCATTCCCTGCAGTGTGTGACATGTCTTTCAAATGCTTGCTATAAACCACTGCTGCCATCTGATGAGGCACTTGAGGTAACCTGAAAAGAGGATGATTGTTTTACCCAAGCTGATGTTTTAAAACTTTAGAAGCCAAATTGCACCTTCAACTGCATAGTGCGAGTCAAAGCCAGCATCTGGTCCATTGCTCTGCAAGGAAATTTTAGCATTCCCTCTTTAGCCTTCCAAAGAATCCTCTCCATTTCACAAGGCAGGAAGGATAGAAAGCCATAAAAATCTGGATTAAATGAAATATTAAATAACCAGGAAGAGAAGAAGCACAAATACATTTAATAGTGTATATGGTTTATTTGCAGTGCATAGTCACATTTTTCCTGTGTTTGAAAAAAAAAACACCCAGAGAACTGACGCTTCACAGACATGAAGTCCCAGAGATCATGAACATTACAATGATATAACATGATATGTTATCTCATCTAAACAGAACATCATCATTCTCACATTCAGCTGTTGATCTTAGTAAAAGCAGTGGAAACATGGGAAGGTATAAGTCTGGAAGGGGGGGAGTTGGTTACAAAGGGAGCTGTTAGGGCTAACATACTGCTTCCGAATTTCAAGGGCCATTAACTTACTATTAAATATAGTGTGGCACCTGCCTTGACATCTGGTTATTCAAATCTATCTCTAATGATCAGAGAAACTGAATTTAAATTTTGCAGCTACTGACAGGTGCTTTTATTAAGGGGTATGCCTCAAGGATATTTATCATCTACATTAAAAATAAAGGCTGCATTTCCTTGACCTAATATTCTATTTACTAAGAACTTTACTGTTAAAGAACTGATTTTGCAAAACCCTGTGCAATTTTTTTTTTACAGCCTGAGATCAAAAGACCCTTTATATGGACATGAATGGATTGATGGATGGATGGATAGATGGATGGATGGATAGATGGATGAATGGATGGATTAATAGATGGATTAATGGATGGACAGCCCTGATGACTGACAACAAAGTCAGATTACTAGAAGTCATATTTGCAAAATGATCCAGTTCATTTTTAAGATGCAAAAAATTCTGTACCAGCTGGCCTTAGCTTCTGTAAACTGGAACTAACATTTCTAAATAAAAATGTAATATTGGGTCTAATTTAGGCATTTAATATAAGCATAAATTCCCTGTATAATAAAGGAAGAAGAGTGTGTGTCTTTAAATGCCTTGGAGGAGATCCTGTCTTCCTACCTTAAATTTAATAAGAGAATATGATTTAATCTTTATTCAGTGTAATCTTGGCCTCTCAAGTCCAGTGAATATCCAGTGAAAACTATGCATACAAAATCTGGTTAGCTGGACAAGCATGCTTGATTAATAAATACTAGCACAATCTGGAAGAGCTTCACACAGGTCTGCTGGACTTAGGGAAGTTGCTGAAGGTAACAATAAGAATGAATTCAAAAGAAGGACATATCCGAGCCTGAAAAAATAGAATATGGTGGTAATTACTGAAAAGAAGTACTTAGTAAGCACAGCATATGGATGTCTGCAGTTGTGTCAATAATCAATGTTAGACATGGCCAAATCATTTTAGAAGATGATATTTTTATGTTCTTGTCAGCAGATACTGTTAGATAACAAAATGGTTTGGGTGACATGGTTTAGAGCAAGGTGTTCCTGCCAATGGCAGGGAGGTTGGAACTAGAAGATCTTAAGGTCCTTTCCAACCCTAACTATTCTATGATTCTATGGTATTACTGGCATAGCACTTTGTGGTGTTCTACTTTTATATTTTTCTCTTTTTTTTTTTTTTTTATCTTGATTAAACTTTCATGAAAGTTTGCTTCTGGTAGTGACGGATTTTGCAGTGGAGCGTAACTAGTGCACATTTTGTTATTCCATGCAAAATTTCATATCTGAATTGCATAAGATACCATTGCTCTGGCAATGCATGGTCCACTGGACTTCAATATCCTGCAGCATGAAGCCTTAGACAGCATGGCAGGAAAAAAAAGTCCAGCAGCACAATGTAAAATTAGGAATACAGTCAATAACATGTATTAAGTGACACTCTCCTGCAAATGAATGAATGGGAGATTTTACTGTGGACTCTAAAGTTTCTTTGAGCTTTGTATCACAGAACATGTCTTTTTATATGACAGATATTTTCTGTGGTTTAATATATTGAGAATAATGTTACTTTTTATGCAATTGCAACATCTTTTATTGTTTTGATGGATCTAGGTCCTTAAATATCTCACTGAAGACAAGCACAGACTATTGCATTCTTCATGTCATAGTTATGGCAAAGCAGCTACATTCAGTACAGTGCAGATGGCACTACATGTGTTAGTTTCCAAGTTTCAGTTGGATCTCTATAACAAGGATGAATTTTTCCATGAATTCAGTTTCTGGTTTATTGCTTCTTCCATGGGATTTAATGATACGGCTCCATCAGATTTCTCAGGAAGGTAGACTGGGCCAAGGTTGATAGCTTATTCAAATCTCACCTTAATGGTAGGATATATATATTCAAATTTAGATGATACATATCTGTTCCGGAGTTTGTCAGCCATGTTTCTTCAGGCACAAAAAGAGACAAAATAAATCCAACCTCAAGCAACTGCAAGACAAAGAGGGACAGCAACTTGCTTAAAACTAGCATCCACAGGCTAAAGTCCTGCAGGACAGCAACCTATAAAACAATTTGATGCAGTAATTGTTGCAGATAATTGAAAACACTTCACCAGCATCTCATAACATGGACCTAGGCAGTGATGCTGAATCTGTTTCTTGAGGATTTTTGCATTATCAGACCTAAGTGGTCTTTAATAGTTTGCCCGATTTGGCTGGATGGGGGTCCTAAATCATAGAATTATAGAATCACAGAATAGTTAGGGTTAGAAAGGACCTCAATATCATCAAGTTCCAACCACCCCGCCATAGGCAGGGACATCGCACACTAAACCATGTCACCCAAGGCTCTGTCCAACCTGGCCTTGAACACTGCCAGGGATGGAGCATTCACAACTTCC